>WEKY01063594.1:28302-51674 GCA_013390045.1 Picathartes gymnocephalus
TTTGGAGACTGAGAAATGAATGTATTTAGGATAGTTATGTTTGTCTTTCATTTGAGAGCTAAGAAATTAATTAGGAGGGCAAGAGAGGGTGGTATCATTCCAGAAATGGAAGCTGTTCCTTAAGTTATAAAATATTATTAAAAATACATGGGTATCAAGAACCATCCATTCCAGATGCTCATTAGTTCTGACAGCTCTGTATTCTCTGGGATATCTCATTTGTACTTTAGTACCTTTAACGTTATTTTCAGTTTTATTTAACAGGGATAGATATTCTGCTTCTAACACGTTTTGCTGCAGTACATTTTCAAACTGTGTTAAAATACTGTTTATGTGGCAACAGCATGTTTTCCTTGCTCCTCTTGGTTCTGGAGTATGTAGATGTTCTTTTAACAGAAGAATATGTGACCTCAGAAAATCTGGGAATTGAGCTTGAGTGTCAGTGTAATTAAGTTTAGTTGTGTTTAATCATTTTGAGAACTAATTGTCTGTGCTCCTAGTGCTCATTTAAATCCTGGTATGTTGACAGTTGCCAAGAATCAAGCTCTCTGTACATCAAAGTAGCATGAAGCCGAATGAACAAAAAATGCAACTTTTCCTTTAGCTACTTGTGATTTCTAATTGCAAACTATATTGACTAGAAATGTTTTCTCTAGCCCACTGTTTGTTTTAAGGTGAAGTTTAGTAGTCTGTTACTAACTTGCTTATCTTTACTTTGTATTTTCAGTGTATAAAAAATAACCTTTTATGAAACATAGTTAGAAGGGGAAATTTTACCATGTAATTACTTACTATTTTAAGGTGTCTAGAAAGACTGCTATGATCTGACTTTTGGTTTCTCTGAATCTTTTGAGGGTCATCGGAGATATGCATTTCTGAAATCATACTAAATTCTAACAGACATAAAGAAGTAACTTCATATAAATGCATGTGTGAGAAGGGGAAGATGTATTTTCACTTTAAGTATTTTACAGATCATAAGAAAAAACCTTAGGGTATACTCTCTGCAAATATTTCACATAACTTCACTATATCCTCAGCTGTATCTTAGAGATCTTTTAGAAACTCAAGAAACCCAGTAAAAATAGCTAGTGTGATGGCTTTTAATCATTATAGAAACAATCAATGAATGCAGAGTGGTTTTATGGTAGCATCTTCAAAAAGTAACATTGCAGGTGCAGAAATGCAAGCTGATGTGTGAGACACTTTGAATGTTAACAAGAATTTTCTTTCTAAAGAATGGCCAACAGGTTTCACTTTGTAATGCTTTTGAAATGGTGCTGTATTTCTTTCAAACAATGAAGTAAAATTGATCCTGGGAATAAGTTGAATATAGTAACTTGAGGAAATTGCTTTTGCTGTTACCTTTTGAAATAGTCACTTTACTCTCAGCATGGGTTATTTATCCTATATGAATGTGTGTATATGAGGACAAATCTATCCCCATCATCTCTTAATAAAAAAAGAAATAAAAAATTCTATACACTGCAGAGAAATTGAGAATACCATTCTTAATGCAATGAACAGAAGTTATGGTTAAAAGTCCTAGAACACCTTTCCCTAGCTTGAGCTTATCTCAACTAATTAGATGATCTCAATTAATTCATCTTCCCCTCCTGTTTGATTACCATGTTCCCTTTTCCTTCATCTAATAAGGAAATGAAAATTCGTGGCAAATCTGATGAGCAGAGTTCATGGCACCTTTGGCAACACAAATTTGCATCCCCTGCAGGAGAGAGCATTTTCATCAAACTCATTTAGCTTTTCATGGGGATGAGGTCCAGGTCAATACGATGGCCCTACTTGAAATGTCCAGTTTTGCAGATCTAGCAGACAAAAAGAAGGTAGAAAAAATACGTCCTTGTGTGTTTCAGAACTCTTGGTTTTTGATGCTTGAGTTTCCTATGTAATATCAAATCATCCTTCCAGTGTTTTTGAAGCTGTTTATTGTGATGCCAATTGTGGATATTCTTCCATTTGCCAGTGCAGTGAGAAGTACATTTCCATGAAGTCGGCATGTCTGGGACCATGGGGAGAAATCTGGTTTTTGGTCTCCCTGCACGGAGTGCCGCTTTTTGTGCTCAAGGAGCCAACATGCACTTATGCCTGACTTGGGCAGCTGTTTAGGGTTTTTTTTTGTAGCCCTTCTAATCTAAAGTATACATGCGATTGAGCAGCTCATTTGCATACCTGATGGTGCCCAGGAGGTACAGAGAGAGAGACTGGGTCAGAAAGCAAACCCATCTTCCAAGTTCTACATCATGCAGCTACCTTAGGAAGCTTCCCAAATCAGCTCTTTCAACAGATGCAAAATACATGTGTTGGGATTTCAAAAAGGAAATTACTCTGTTATCTATTAGCTGATGAAAATCAGTGAGTATTGTAAAGAGTTTGCTGCATTTTGTGACTTTGGCCTCTTGTATATACAACACAGCCACCACTTGGAGGGGTGGTTTTCATAAGTTGAAGAAATTAGTATTTTGTCTTCAAAATCTCTAAAGCTGATTTCAAAACCCCTCCATTAGTAGTAGGACCACAGCCATCAACTTCTGATGCAGAATAACTTAAGGGTAAAAATCCCTAGGTACAATATACTTTGAGGTCTAGGTTCAAACCTGGATGAGAGAAAATGTATCTCATTGCTGGTCTGCCTGAGTGCTCAGTTGTTAAAGAAAAAAACCATGGTTTGATTTTTGGGGAGAAGAAGGGGACAACTGTGGCAGTTGCCATGGAATGGCAGGAGTGGAAAGTAGTTAGTAATCATTACTCATACTTTCAGTCCGATCCCAACAGAAAATTCATGCAATTTTTCAGTGCTTGTAGAAGATTGGAATGGTATTTTGTCTTCCAGAAGAATGCAAGTGGATGCTGGGAATGATGTATTCCTGTGATTTATTACCTAGAAAACATTGTGATCTGTAGCAGATGTGCTGTGGAGTAGTTCAGGGCAGTGTTATTCAAAACACACCCAACTGCCTTCTACTGCCACTGTCAGTAAATGTAATCCTATTTATTATATAGATCATGTATTATATAGAAAGTATATGTGGTGGTTCGTTTATTTATTTCGATCTGGTGATGACACTCATCACTCTCAGAGATGAACATGGGATTGCCAGTCTGACTGCATGTATATTAGCAGTGTATGTGAATTAATTTTGTTAACCAGACTGTAAAGATAAAGAAAATCTTGGAAAGGGAATGTTAGTACTAACCAAGAAAACACCAATTGATGAGCTGCACTGAAAGAAAACAGAGCAGAAATGACCAGAAGCTCAACAGAGCCCCAAACCCACTTCTTGCATGGAGGCAATTCCAGCTGAATGTCGATGGCTTCTCATTAGCTCTGTTTTGCATTGCCTGGGCAGTTCCCACTTGCACAGCATGTCATTAATTGCAGAAAAGCTCTCTGCCTGAAGGTTTACTCAGCATCCATAGGACATTAAAGATTTTTCTGTTATTTTAATAATGAAAACTTTTCTTTAGCAGTTGGTGAGATCCAAAAACTTGGGGAGTAGTCTGCAATTAACATCTTTTTTTTTTTTTTACCTTTGTAGGAGTGGGATTAACAACATGGTACTGCCAAAATCATGTATAGCCTCTGCAATCCAAGTGTCTTTTTCTTCCAGATGTGACATGCATTTAGGGAATCTCAGAGCTACCACGGGAAAATGGCATGTTTCTTAGTAGTGGTTTCCTTGATTCATTTGTGCCTGGAGGGGACAGTTCTGCATTGAAAGCATGACAAGCCTGTGGGGAGTTCTGCTAATTATTGTGCTTCCCTTCCAGATAGCCCAGGCTATGGTGACCCTACCAGAGTTGGTGGCTCCAGCAGTGTGGAGCTGCTGCCAGACCCCTGCTGTCTTCCTGTGCCTTTTGAGAAGGGTATCAATGAAACTGTAGCCCTTTAGAAGTTCATAAGAATTTTGCTAATTAATCTAGGTTTCAGTGTAATAATCTATTGCTCAGAGAAGGCACCAGAACTGGTAGACTATAGGTTACAGAAGGCTTGCTGTAAACCTACCAGTGAGTGCTACTGCCCAGTCCTGAATTTCACTTTGTTGTGTTGATCCTGCAGCTCTGCATCCCCTACGGATGGCCCAAAATTCAAATGTAAGAGTTGTGAGTCTTGGCTAACACAGCGAAGGAGCTGCAAAACCACAAGGCTTAAAGCATGGAAAGTGCTGTATCTAATGTGAACCTGTAACCAGGTCGGGCTGTAGATGGAGACCTGCTTGCATAGTTACTGGTAGAGAGGCACAAGAATGGGTCTGCACAATATGTGCAGGTCTTGCATGCACAAGTGTGACCTTGTGGTGCTTTGTTTTGTGCTAATACAGTGAGGCTATTACATTACTGGGGCTTGGGGGGAGGAGGTATTTGTTGTCTTTCCTCCAGCTGAAGGAAATGTCCTCTCAAAAGTACTGAGAGCTTTTGGTGTAAAACATGCAGATGGTTTTGATCAGGAAAATAAATTGTGTTGTGTTGATGCTGCAAATGAAGGAAGCCAGTGGGAGATGACTTACAACGCAGCTTTTCTTTGTAGTCACCTGGGAAAAATCCATAAGGCTTACCTGCAGGTGAAAAGGGAAGCATATGACAACAGCCCTGAATCACTGCCACAGGATATGGCTAGCAGTGTCTCTGGAGACACCCGTGAGTTCACTGATGAAGGGCAGGAAGCTGCCTGGGAGCCCACTACTCGGTGCCTCCAAAAGCAACCCCGGTCACCTGCAGTGCAGGATATGATGGCAGTGTTTCACTTTGCAGTGAAAGGCAGAGGTATCTAATCACACTTCTGACAGACCCAGGGGACTGGGTAACCTCTCTGCCAGCTGCACAATATTTGGTGGTTTGCTTGGTTTTTTTTAAAAATTGAGATACTGTTCAATTACAGTGCTGACACTAAAGTATGTGCTTTTTCCTTGTGATGCAAAGGCATCTAAGCCCAATTTTAGTGCGTGCCAAGGTATGTGATGTGCCCAGCAGTCACCCATAGCACACAAAGTCACTTTAAAGTTGCACAAAGTTTCAGTATAAGATTTCAGATAAAACTGCATCCTGGGTACTATCATAACTTCAATCTATTTTGCTCTGTCAGGAACATGTAATGACAAAGGTAGACCTGAAATTCCAGAACTGAAAAACATCTGCTACCTGCAGCAAATTCTGTAAAATAAAAGATAACAAAAAGGTACATGAAAGAATGGAAGAGGCAGAAGAATTAGAAAAAAAAAAAACAAACGTAAAGGGTCAGTTGAGTGAGATGCACAGGGAGGTTCCACCAGATTTTCATGTTTTATTACCTGTTGTCTCCTGTTAACATATTGTGAGCAGACATAGACATCCTCTCACGTGGTGATTATTTCCTTCTGAGACAGCAGAATCCTGCTGTAGTGCCTAAACAAAGCCTTGCCAAAACCAGGGGAGAGGTTGCAGTAGAGTTCAGAGACTCTATATTTGTCTTTACAGGGGAGTTACTGCACTATTAACATTTGAAATGCAATATGCTGGCCACTAACAAGACCACATACTAGTTGCCTTCTCTGCCTCCAAAGGTGGCACACTGCAAAACTATATTGTGAAACATGAATGCAACTGCAAAGATAACGTCTCAGTGGTTGCCATAGTTTCTAATTGAATACTTGAGAAAAGTTTTTGCATTTAGCACAAAACACTTGGAGTGAGAATGTTACAAACAATATTTAAGATGCTTGAAATTAGAAATAAAACAAGAATTCATTTTAAACATTTGGAATGCTAACTGAATTTTTTAACACTGGAATTAAAGCAAGTGTCTTCACTGTGGTCAATTATACTTTGAAAATACATTTTGACGGCATTTAAAAACCATGTTATTAGTATAATAAGCATGACAGGAAAATATGCAGAAAATTCATCCACCCACAGTTATAAAAAGTAAAAAACAGACTCCCTCTAGATCAGTGTAGAGATCTGGAGACAAGATGTATTAATCCTAAGCTTTTAATGCTTAGAGACCACTAACATCACAGACATCCTGTTAGGGCAGGATACGTAAGTACTCGTATATTTATATATATATGTATGTGTGTGTGTCTACATATGTATGTTGTGTATATGAATTACGCTTCTGGGTCACCAGTGGTCCAGACTGATGTCACAAAGTAGACCACAAGTGCTCAGGATTGTCCTGGAGGCAAGCCACTGTTTCCTTTCATTCAAAGTGTACGCCAACGAAGCAAAATTAGCCTTTTACCTTCATGCATTAAGGGCAAAAGCAGGATGGGAAATGAACTGGATGCACATAAGCCCACCTACACGTATCGGGACAATAGAGGGAAGCCTGTATTATGAAGGATGTCACTGTTATGGTAACTATCAAGCCTGGTGCCACTGAAATGGAAAGATGAAAACCAGATGTCGGTAAAGGGAATGTGTGTTATTCAAAGTACACAGGAACAAACAACAGGGCTATGTCATTTTTCCAGTGATCTTAAAAATATTTCAGCGTGATGGATTATTTCACTTGTTTTTGAAAAGCGTTTAAGTGCTGTTTATGTGCTTCTAGAGAAAAAGAAGGGCTAAATGAGAAGCATTCATTCATTTGCTCTACTTTAGTTTGTGGTGTTCTCTTTTTTGATTTGTCCTAGTCCCTCAATTGGAGATGGAAAGCTTACTGAAACATAATTGTCTTTTTTCTAATGAATACACATTAAAAAAAAGCTGTTAATTGGTAACGTCTTTTAGCTGGCATATGGTTAGCTAATAATGCAGACTTAATTAGCAAATCTGGGAAAGAATAACTTCCTAATATGGAATTAAAAAGGCCTGTCATTGTTTTTCATCAAGATTGACGATATTGCTTGGACCTGAAATTTAGCAACCATTTTTTTTTTTCCTCAGTCCCACTGGATGAGCTGTGTTTCAACATGTATCTATTAGAAAAACAGAACTCAAAAGTGCCACGACTAATGCAGATAGGAAACAAAGAAAGAGTACCTCTCCAGAAAGTATAGTTATATTCTTAATACACCTCGATCTGGTGACCTGGCCTATGTTATTTTTAAAATGCCATATGCAGCATTGTAAACTTTTAATTTCCCCAAACTACTTATTTAATTTTATTTCTTATCTTCAGACTTGTTCTGTGGATCCCTAGGATCTGTGGACTACTGCAGAGGCAAGCACTAATGGTGGATAAGAAAATGGATAAACCTTCTACATGCTGCACAGTAGTCTATGAATTTGGATTTTTAAGCCAAACCACGGAAAAATGAAATGTTAGGGAACAGGCATAACCTCTCTTGCTCTTCAAGACCATACCCTCAATTTTCTGTTATACAGTCTTCTCACCCAGTGAATCTGATATGTCTCCAAGAGAAAGAGAGGGCACAGTCCATCCGCTAAGCAAGAGGTTCCTGCTGCCATGATGTGTTCTGCATGTCTTATCAGCAGCATGTTGTTTCAGGGCTCCAGCATCATTTTTCCTCTGATAGGTAGACAGTCCTCAGTGACTGATCTGTACAGTTTGGCAAATGCTGAGCTGTCAAGTTGTGCTAATGATTCAGAAAGAGATGGATGTAAGTTTAATTGCAGTAATTAAAGGAGAAAGCTGTGTTATTCCCTTGCTTGTGTGAAGGTGAATATCCTTGAAACCTCAGAAGCAATGCACACGTAACCAAAGGCATAGATACCCAGGCTTGGTGTATCATTTGAGTTCAAGAGAAGGGTTTGCTAGGGAGCAATAGGTGCTGCCAAGGGCAGTGTTAAATGAAGCCTTACAGCTCAACTTCATTGCACTGCAGGAGTGCTGTGATAGGCACAACATGGGAGTTGCTGTGTTTTATTATGGCACTGGTGTAGTTCTCCTTATATTAATGAATTGCTTGTCAGTCTTTTATCTCTTCAGTTCAGTGTTGTCATGTCCTATAATGTTTTATTTAAAGCTGCATTGTTCTTAGGGTAATCTATCTGTAGACCCAACTGGTTTTGTGTAAATATGCCAGCATCAGACATACTTTCCAGCCTGAATTTATTACTGAGCTCATTTTAAATTTCTTTTTATTGATGTAATTATGGCTAAAAAGTTCAAACAAAGGACAAACATAATTATATAAAGAAATCATCCAGAGAGCTGCCTATTTGTTTTTCATTTTATCATTGTAAGAGCATTTGTATGCCACAACATTTAGCAGCATATACCCTTGACAGAGCATCAGTGCTATTGATAAGTTATGCTGACCTTCAGGGCAGTCAGCACCCTCTAGATATTTTTAGGTATTTGGCTAACTTTCTCAAAGCACCTGATGTTTTGTTTATGCAGTAAATTTCACAGGCAGGGGTGCAGGTATATTTCTGGGGAAATCAAACCCATCTTCCCTTGTCATAACTGAACTTTGTCCTGCACTCACCACATCAAGCTACTTAGAGAAAAATCATCTCATCTAGCATCTTTTTCCTTCATTTGTAGCAAGAAAGGGAGGCATGGCAGGTCTGTCTATACTCTCACACGCTGCTTAGCCTCATTGCATTGGGATATTGTCAACATCTCCGATTTTGGGCAATCGGCACAACAGAGAAACTTGTGCAGCTGAGCTCAGAGGGAAGGTGTGTTCGTGGGGGATCACAACATCCGTGGCTTCCTTCTGAGGACCCTTTTCCTTTGGCAAAGTTTGTATTCACAAGCCACAATGCCCGCCTTCAGGAGGAGTAAAACCAGAGCTAAGAGTTTAGCGCTGGCTCGCAAAACGCAGCAGCAGGCAGCAGCAGCTTACGGCTCCCTGCACAGGATGTTCTCTGTGGTGAGTTCTGCAGCAGCGTGCCTTCTGCTGGGGGTGCTGCTTAATCAGGCTGGGCTGCTGGGGCTGCAGGAGCATCCAAGCTGCCTGTACCTGATAAAGAGTGACTGTCCCAGCATTAGTAATCAAATAATGGATTTTGGCAATGTGTAGTTGGTGGGTGATTTTTTACCAGTATTCTGCATGTGAAAAGGTTTGGGATTTCTGAAGTTTGGGGGAAGGAAGGGTGGGTTGGTTGCCTGCAGTGTTTGCTGCTGGGCTCAGGCAAATCGTTATTTCTTGCATCACTCAGAGAAAGGACTAAGTAAGATCCATATTTTGACAAGAAGTGGGAAGGTTTTAAAAAGATCCCTCATGGAAATTTGGAAATAACTGCAGCATGAATATTTTAACTGTTTCTCTGGGTTTTTTTGCAATTAAGTTAGTATTGTGGAAATAGGGAGGGAAGAGTATCATCTATAATCTAGTATTGCTGGCAAAATATAAGAAGGCTGTATATATGTATTACACAGGTGGCAGAAAAATATATGAGCCTCCTGCAATAAAATTGACAACATCAGGATAAGGACCTGGGGTAGAAAGAACTGACAGTGTTTTTACAAAATCAGGATTTGGGAAAATTTTTACTGTGTGCTTTGATGTTACCTCCTTTTTGTGACCTGGGCTGTTCCTCTTTTTGTTTTCCTGATGCTCTCATCTTTACATTTAATATAGTCAGAATTTAGTGTTCTGCAATGGAAATCACTTCTGTTTTGCTTTTGACTTTGGTATGGGTCAGATAACTTTGGAGACTGATTCTAGAGAAACTGAGTACAGCATCTATGAGCTCAGTGGTTGCTGATTGTCCTGGGGACCTGGTCAGTGCAGGCTCTTGGGCCCAGGTCCCTGCTGCATGACTTGGTTTATAACAAGAGTTTCAGTCAAGTACCTCAGTCACCACCAGTGGTTCTTCTATACTGAAGAAGAAAGCTGGGCATCTCTGTGTGGCAGGTGAGAGGGAAGATTTGCCACCATGCAAATATCAATAGCTCAGGCCCCACATCAGGTGGGTCGCATCTTGGCTGTTTTACACAGCTATTTACAGGCCTTACCCTGTGCTCTCTGGAAAGAATTACTGGGTCAGCAGCCCCTCCCTCTTATAGTATTTGTCATAATTCTAAATGAGGTTGGTGTCATCTAATTGTGTTAACAGGCTGATTTGCTAATGTAAATCTCTCTGAAACTGGGAAATTCTAACTCAAAGACAAAAGTTCCTTGTTAATTCCTTAGCTTTTGTGTAATCTGGAAGTGTCTAGCAGGGCATCTTCTCATACTGTGGTGCAGAGGATTTGCTTCTCCCTCCTTAAAACATAACTCTAATTATGCTTTGCTTATTGCTATGAAGGATCTGAGTGGACACTGAAAAAATGCCCTTCTTTTAGCAAAGTTTTAAATATTTTAATTCAAAGACAGGCAAGAGACACAGTGAAACAAAAAAGACCCCTAAATTTCATTGGCACTCTGGAACAATTCCATATTCTGAGTGGCCTTGAAGTTGGGAAAAGAAGGAAAAGGAGCAGAAGATAAATAATGACTGAGGCTACTGCTTTGGTTTAGCTTCTGTTGCTGAAAGCTGAGCAGCACTTTTGCCCAGACATCTATAGTGAAAATGCCTCAAGGTACTTTTCAGTAAAGGTCTGCTAGCATTTTTCAGTTTTAATGTACAACTTAGAGGAGTGAGGTACTGTGTTGATGTCTAACATAAAGCAACTTCTTTTCTGTGGTCTTTAAGGAAGCTAAAGCCTGCAACTTTCTAGCCTCTTATGTTGCTTGGTTGCAAAGTACTTCCCAGTCTGAGGAGATGCCAGAGATGCCCACAGAAAACTGTCAACTGTCAGGGCTACCTTTTTTTCTGGAGAGAAACACCTTCTAACACTAAGTGAAAGGGAAGGACATCTCCAAGAGCTTTCCTTTTACACAGAGCAAGGGATGTAAAGGTGTCTCAGGCTACCTTTGTTCATTGCTCAAAATTCCATGTAATTGTATTTCTTCTGCTGACTGGTGTATTCAGTCTTCCTGGAAATACATACATCAAACAGAGCTGTTGTGTTAGCTGTTCATTTTGGAGGGCACAAGTCTAATCTATTTCTGCAGGATGTTTCTGAGCATGTTTCCTCTCAGGGTAGGGAGTTCAAAGGATTGGTAATCTAGCCTGTAGATGTGATCTGTGTCCTCCACATGGATACTGGATCCTGAAAACTCTTTAAAGGACATGCATGGCTTTCACTTCACCAAGGAGCCTTTCTTGAACTGTGTAGAGTTTTCTGAGTCTGCTCAAAATATTCCTTTCTATCACTGTTTCAAACAAACCCTGAGAGACTGGTGAGTACATGATGCGTATAAATGAGGGTAAAGTAAACAGCAGCATGCAGAGACCCTGTAACACTAATTGACCTTGTGCAGCATTTATACTCAATCAGTATAATTCGGTAGAAAGTCACAGGATAGCCATGAAATCGTTGTGCTAGTTCTTAACCACTGCTGATTAATGTCTTCTGCTCTCTCACTGATTAATTTTATGGGATTTTGTTACTCTGGTGGGGATAGCACAGCCTCAAATGATGATATGCTTGTCTGCAAGGGGCAAAGAAAATCTGTAAGACATCCTTGTAAGAATATCTTTTTGCTCACTTTAGGGGAATAATCTGTAATATTTCTTATAACAACTATTATTGAAAATGGAATGTGCTGCATCTCCATCAGACAAGCTGAGCACCACTGCAGCTGTTGGCTGCTGTGGGTCAAGGTGACATCTCTGTGGACTGGAACTTTCCCTTCAAAGGTTACTATGAGCAGTACACATTCACAGAGAATATTCTCTGCAAAAGGATGTGGAACTTTAAGTCTAAGTCTCAAACATGCAGGGATGAAAGAAATGTTTCTCCAGGCTACTTCTACACATCCTTCTGTTTTCTGAGAGGCCAAGAGAGTACTGGGCAGGAGGTTGCTTCCCCTGACTGGTAGATCTGTAGAAAGTTTATATAGCTGTGTTGGAAAATCTTGAATATGGCAAATAAACCAGGACAGTGCTTCTTAGCTCCTCCGTGAAATATAATTATATGTATATATATACTTATAACTATGTGTATATACATAAGTATATTCCTCTAAGCCCTGCATAAACTCCATTTTTCTTTCCCACCTCTAGCACTGCTAGTCTAAATTTTTTGATATTTAGCCTTATCTGTCTCTGCTGTTCAGTGCCAAGGTTAAGCTGAAGCTGCTTGTAGTCCCCTGTACATGTTGCTGAAAATGGCACACATAAGTTCAAGTAATAGATTTTGGAGGAAGTTTGCTGCTTCCATTGTAGTTTCTCCTCAGCTTTTATCTGTTCCCAGCTACCTTGCAGCCTTGTCTGTATTCATTTATCTGGACTTTCCTTTTTTACTGATTTAAATGTTTTTATTCTGATAAGCTGCACACTATAAAGGTTGGCATAAATAATTTTCTTACCATTTACTAAGTACAAACAGTCTTGGACCTGTGCAAATAAAATGAGCTGTGTGCTTGAGGAATTTATCAGTTTTGTCTGAGAGTCCTATCTGCCTGTATTAGTCATTGCAATGTCAAGATCAGAGCAAATTCAGGGTTAATTCCCTCCTCAGTTCAAGGTAGTGGTGGATGTGTGTAGTATCAATAGGGAGTTCCTTTTGAAACTTCTTGGCTTAAGGGCACTGGACTACCAAGTTTTGATTTGACAGCCAGCGTGCCCAGCTGGCTTTGAAATCCCAGCTGCAGGGCAATCTCAAATACAGGAGAGAGGCTCAGCCTCTTCTGCCCACAGTTGCCAGATGTAAAAGAGGTGGTGCTTGGGGTTGTCACTAGAGACTTTCTAGAAAAGATCTGTTTTAAACAGTTTCAAAGAGCAGGAAATAGTTTAGTGTCAAAGGCAGAAAGTAGCATCCAGAACAATAGGGAAAAAAGGTAGAGATCCCAACCTAGGTGGTAGGAGAGTTTTGGGAAGAAACATGAAGGAAGAATTGTTTTATGCTTTTCTACTTATTTGTTGCTATGAAGTTTCTCATTTATACTAGTCTCTTTGTCAAGAACCAGTGGTTCCACTGGCAAAATGGGTTCCTTCATCTTCTGTGGTCTACGCAATGTGTATGAGTAAATATGAAACACTTTTGTCCTTTGATCAAGTAGCATTTCATGCTTGCTTTGACCCAAATGTAAATACCACATGGATACAAAGAGTGAGGTCTGCATATTGCACGGTCTGGAAGATTGTTATAAAGGGAAGGATACAGAGAAGCAAGATTTAAGGAAAAGAAGATCCTGTGAGCAAGGAGGTGAAGGGCAATATTTTTAATGCCAAATTTGCAAACATATTCAGGAACATATTAAAGTTTATAAAAATCAGTGCTTGTTGGCAGTACCTGAGAGGTAATCCTGTTCCTTAGGCTTAGGTCAGCTATGCAGAACAATTTCTGACAGCAAAACTATATTGCTTGGGGATCAAAAAGGATTTATGTTGAGGAGTATCATCTATTTCCATATGCTTTCCCATACAGTGATTCTTGGTGACAGATGCAGCACTGACCCCAAAACTCAAGGGGATGTAGAAATAGCATGTTCCCCAGTGTCTGCCTGCTCCATATGCAAAGGTGGTTGAGGAGGAATAGAGGACTTCTAACTCTTCCTTGTAAAACTATGCCTGATGATGATGCTTGTGACTTGCTTTCAATAGGCTGCCTTGCATTCTTGATCCCAGTGTCCTTGATCAGTCATCAGGCTGATGTAAATCAAGCTGCCCATAGGCATCTTGAGATGTTGAGAGTGTAAAACCTGAAACATTCTGATAGAAATACAGACCTTTCTGACATCAGAAACAAATAAAACAAAACTGAAGTGCTTTGGCATCCAGTTCTTTAGAAGCTGCTTTAAAATAACCCACACACACACACACACACACACACACCACTTTCTAAATGGTTTGTTTGCAAGACACTAATTAATTTCAGTGTCACAGACTGACTACAATTTTTAAATATATTCCTTCAGTATGGAGCTGTAATTCTAACAAACACCATTCAATTTATATTGCACTTTTTTGGGTCCTAATAAGTGTTGAAAATACTAAATATATCTAAATTTCATAGTCCTGCAAGCTGTCATTATATTGAAGATGGTTGCACATATCAGTGAGCAAAGTAACTTCATTTTTTTTTAGAGTGGTGGCATTTTTCAAAACTGGGAGATGGAAAGCTACAGACTAATATGGACTACACGGCAAATATCTGACATTTTAACATTTATTTTCATCCTATAGATGTTTTATCACAGGAATGGTTGAGATCATCACAGGAATGGTTGAGATTAAATATTGCTAGTCCATTTAGTCTCTGCTTTACTGAAAGACTTTGTATAGCTCAGTTCATTTTCAGATTAACTTTCGCATTTGTTTATTTGATGGCCTAGTATGGTGGTGAACCAAGCTACATAGGTGAATCAGGACATCCAAAAAGGATCACTTGAAATGGTTTATGGAATAAATAAAGTACAAATTAAGACAGTTCTGAAATGGACTCATGTCCTGATATAATTGAAAAAAGACTTACACATAAAATAAGGCAGCATTCATGTAGTCCTCATTTGAATGCACCTGCTAAATACAAGGTGATAAATGGTACAGCATATGCAACTGTCCAGTTTGTAAAAGTGTCTGAGTGACAGAAGCACTGAAGGATTGTTTCGTGTAGTACAAAGATGTAGATACTGAATGCTGTTAACGTAGAGTTGGGTAATGGTAGTGATGTTTTAGCTTTCAGGGAAGCACCATATAAGAAAGAGAACAGTGAAATAATTTCAAATTAAGCATTGAAGATTATGGCCTGCAAAAGTTGGTCTTGGATATTAGTCGTGGTCATCCAAGAGCAAATTACATGACTATTTCATAGTGTCAGAAATATCTCCTTGTCTTTCATCTTTGCATAACAAGATTAACTGTTGTTCTATCTTCAATTCCTACCTTGTTTGAAAATTTTCTGTTTTTTTTTTTTAATTTTTTTGATTCTCTTTTTAATCATTCTTCTAAAGAATCTCAGAGATTTAGGTTTCTGTTTGCCTTTTTTGGATGCAAAAGATCCTGATATGTAGTTGTATCCTTGGAGAGAACACATCTGAGCAACTTTTGACACGCCCAGATATTGGAATCTGAACCATCAGCTCCATGTCTCATTGTTTAAAAATCAACAACAAAATACACAACACAATATAGGCAGCAGATAAAAAATACAAGAATGATATAATTATATATTATATAAGGGTGCTTATAAGATATTTATCTGCTAATTCTTTCTATTTTGATGCAGTGAGTGTTGCAAAATAAGAGAGGTGGAAAACAGTGTGATGCTAGCATCATAAGAATCAAAGTATGTGATATATCTGAGTGCTCTCTCATCTTTTGCACTCTATGAGCTTGCATCTGAAGACTGAAAATAATTTGAGCTGGAAAATCACTAGCAATTTTAAATTCTTTCTACTGCTCTGATCTGGTTCTGCTATAAATTAGAGCTGTTCAAAGCTGTCAAGATACACATCTGACAAAAATCAATGGCATGCTCTGGCCCCTGAATTTGAAACAGGAGCAAAATTGGAGGAATTTAGAAATAGTTGTAGTACAACTTGTATTCTAAAACATCATTGCTTGTCCGTTTCTTCTCACTTAACAGAGTGCAGAACAGATCAGTGCGTTGTGCCGAAACTTCCAAGAAGTCCAAGCAAGCAATATGGAAGGACAGAAGGACAACCAGGACACAACTCCACGACCACTGGCTCGCCACCTTTCTGATGCAGATAGACTCAGGAAAGTCATCCAAGAGCTTATGGACACTGAGAAATCTTATGTCAAGGTAAAAAAAAAAAAAATCTGGCTCACTTGTTTTTGAGGCTGACCGTGATTTGTGGATGGTCTTAACATATTTTGATCTTATCTTTATACAACCAGCCTTCCACAAGGGCCTACAAAGTCTCCTTATCTAATTGTTCCTGTTGTTTCTGGCAGACTTGCTCCTGTAACTGATGCTGTAGAATTTGATGTAGCAGGATTAGTTGTAGTCAGTTTGTAGTTGTATTGAAGAGTGGTCATCTGTGGGAGAAGATACCTGTAAGCAAAAAGGGTTTTCCAGGGGGTGTCTCCCTAATTTTCAAGATGTAAATAAATCTGGTAGACGAAAATAATCTCCTACAAATGAGTAAGAAAAGTTTAATTCTGGAAAATAGTGCATGATTATTTTTGAACCAGAAAAGCTACAAGGCACAATTCCAGTGAGTTGTAGCATCACATGGAGGTTATTTCTCTTCTGACTGATATGCCTGCAATTTGTTCGATGTATCTCTCCTCTTTTTATAAACTCTAAAATCGTGTGATTGGATGCTAAAGGAAACATGAAAACACTGATTTCATTGACCTGCAGCAAGAAGGCATTATCTCCTTTTCTGGATCTCAAAACACGTATTTAGAGATGTCAGTACTTGCTGCAGTAATGTTTCTGGAAAAGAAAACACTGTACATCCACCAATGCACTAATACAGCCATATGCTGGACCCTCATTTATGCCCACCTGATATATCTTTTAGAGGACTTGTTTGAACAAAGCATGACCATGGAGGCCACTGATATACATGAAATTTTGCATCAGGAAAAATCCTGGCAGGTTGCAATACTCGTTACAGCATTCTCGGGCAGCTGCTCATTATTCCTTCTACACAGAATTTCTGGTGTCTCCCCTCCTGGGGTCGGAGAGCCCCATAGTGGGTCCCAGCCCTGCTGTCATGCTTTGGTGTGGGGTAATTAAGTCTTCAGAAGTGGCACCAGTTCTCTGAAGAAGTGACTGAAAAAGCCCGTGATCACACCTACCTGACAACATCACTGAACACTTTAATAATTTACAGGGTTTTAAAATGCTACGTGTCCTTCTGAATATTACTACCAATGTTTAAATAAGTGGCTACTTATATAGTTTATTTAACATACATGATTAAAACATACGATGCTGTTCATATGGATTGACTCATTCAAAAATAATCATCTGTAAAAATTCTTCCTCATGCTAGGCTAAAATATAATTTGTTATAATCAAGTTGTAAAGCCTTAAGGATGAAACAAAAACATTACACTGAAATCCGTTTGCCTGTAATTTAGCAGTAACTTCAATGCTAACAACATGCAGGCTATTTTGTTACTGAAAAGGATTGTATCTTTGGTTCATTCCCCAAACTTACCCCTATCTCATGGTTGCTCCATAAAGAACAGTTTCCAAATGGTACAGAAAATGTGAACAAATGTTCTTTCTTGCAGGACTTGAGCTGCCTTTTCGAGCTGTACTTGGAGCCCCTTCAAAAAGAAACCTTCCTTACTCAGGATGAGGTGAGGGAATATCTGAAAAAAGGTCCTTGTCATTCTTTTACGGGTTAAGACCTTGGCACTTGGATTTTTCATTGCTGAGAGCGTGACAGAAAAAGCAAACAACTAAGATGTCAATAGGATTGCCATCAGTCAGTGCCTTTCTGTCTGGTGTGTGTGTCACTTCCTTTTGTCAAAGGGCAATTGTTCTTCTGGATTAGCTGCTGAGAAACCTTCACTTTCTGCATGGATTTTTTTATAAAACTTGTTTGAAAACTCTTAACAAAGGCATTTGCAATCTCTTTGTGTGTTACATCTCCTTAGTCCACTGTTTCAAAAGACCACTTTTAGGTCCATGGAATTCTGTACTTCATGGCCTGATGTTTTCCACAGATGGAGTCCTTGTTTGGCAGCCTGCCAGAAATGCTGGATTTCCAGAAGGTGTTTTTGGAGACCCTTGAAGATGGAATATCTTCTTCCTCGGATTTTAATGCATTGGAAACACCATCTCAGTTCCGGGTAAATATTTCATCATAACACACGTTGTAGTGTGCCTGCAAATATTTGCGAAAATCTGGCTTTAAGAAGTTTCTAACTCTAAGTAAAGTTTGGTAGGGTTGCTTTTATATTTGAAGCTTTAATTTGGATTACAGACTTCTATCCAGCAATGAAAGATAAGCGCTGTTTTTCGTGGTCTTATCTTCCTCCTTCCCATGGCAAAAGTTGCAACATGGGAAAAGGCAGAGTAGACTTGGAGCACATGATAAACTGGCAGTGTTTGTGAGGCAGAACTCCTTTGTAGAGAGTTTGTTGTCACTGTGCTGAATTCTGCCCTGCCTGTGCTTCTCCCTGCTGGGTCCAACTAATCCCCAACAGACTGGGAGCTTTTCTTGTTAAATTCCACACGAGTTTCCCATGTTGTGAGGTCTAAGAAGAGGGTCTGTGAAGTGTAAATGGCTGTAGCACCGCCCAGTACCTGCCCTGACTGGAGGAAGTAGGTTCCCCGGCAATGGAGTCACTGGCTCAGAACTGAACGCAACTGCTGACAGGTCTCCTGAAACTCTTGCTGCATTTCGTGGAGCAAACATTGCTTAAAAGAGGGGAGAGGGCTGCTTTCCTCCTCCTTCACTACTCCTCTTTCTTATATTTTCTTTGGGAGGCATTTTTCTAGAAACCTCTCTCTTGTTATTCAGTCCCTCCCACATCTCCCCAACCTCCCCTTCATCCAAGAACATCAGAGGTGTCCTGTAATTACCACCTGCCTGAAAAAAGGAAAACAGTTGGAAAGCAATCCTGTATTTGTTTTACCCTGTCCCTTCTGGCTCTGGCACTTTTATGTCTTGCTTCCTATGGCTCATGTTTTTTTCCCAGCACAGCATAGTTATATGTCAGTTGATTTTTGTTCCTGTGCTGCCTGAAATATGAAGTAAAACAGAATACCTGCTCAGGAAGAAAGGAGAAAATTGCAGGCTATGCCTAAATAGGGTGACCTCTACACTCAGGAAAATACAAAAATGTCATCAGGTTACTACCAGTAGTATATTCATGTTAAAAATATATATAATATGAGATATGTATAGAAAGATAGCAGATAATCCACCATTGAGTCTGCTGCTTGTGTGCCTGAATATTTGTTTAGGATTCTAGTAGTGAATTAATATTTTGATTGTGTTGATTTCAGAAATTGCTGTTTTCCCTTGGAGGCTCTTTTCTGTATTATGCTGACCACTTCAAACTGTACAGTGGCTTCTGTGCAAACCACATCAAAGTTCAGAAAGTTCTTGAGAGAGGTAATTTGTTGTCTTCATTATTGTAATTCACTGCAGGAATTCAAACTGCAGTGAACTACTGTAACAAATCTTGTCAACTGGCAGAGAATATTGGATAAAATAAAGGAATAAATATTGGTATCAAACAAGGACTAATCAAGTATCTTTCAACAGGAAGATCTAAGGTCAGAGGTACTGCTGAAGTATGGTATAGACTTGAAGAATAAGAATCCTTTTGTAACCTCCAGGCAGTAGCCTGGAGAGCTGTAGAAACACCTTCCACAAGTTTGTGCTCTCTGCAGGCCCAGACTCCAGAAAAGCAGCAACAAATGGTAGAATAAAGCAGGAATTACTTCCTCTGCCATTTGCTGCAATGCAGTGGTAAAATTAGAGGAATAATCTCACCTTCATAAAATTGCTCTCCCAACCTTTTTGAATGTTATTTGATGCAGGAAATTATTATGAAATGAATAGTATATATTACTCTGTAAACCATCCATTGAGAAAGGTGAGAATTTTGGTGCTGGGTTCAAGTTGCAATTCCATATTTTCCAATTATTGTAGCTTCCATGACTTTCATGTTCCACTGATCAATTTTTTTTTTTTTTTCTTTCATCTAGCCAAAACAGATAGTGCCTTTAAGACCTTTCTGGATGCTCGAAATCCCACAAAGCAACATTCTTCTACACTGGAGTCATATCTCATAAAGCCTGTTCAGAGAGTGCTGAAATATCCTCTGCTTTTAAAAGAGCTGGTGTCTCTGACAGACAATGAGAGTGAGGAGCATTATCATTTGACAGGTAGCTTCTTCCTTTCTTCTACAGGAATGAATATTAGTTAAGTTTTATTTCCTGCCCTTTCTGAAGATGCAGGTTGGCATTCCAGTAGATAGCACAAAACTTGTCAAAACCTAGAGAGAATTCCCTCTCTCTCCTTAAAAGTAATAAGTATTTTTTTCATTCCTTTAGCTAAAAGTTCTACTTGCTATGTCCAAGTCCCTTTGAGAAGTAGGTTTGCCCAGAATTTGCCATGGCAAGTAGAACTGGGATCTTTATCCTCATACACAGGAGCATGTCAGGTCACAGTGTTGCCTTTTCTTTTTTTAACCCACTTGAGAAACACCGACCAAAGCTCCATCTTGTGGTTATTATTTAGTTCTTGAAATATGTCAGAGTTTAAGAGCACCACAGAAGGAAATCTTTGTTGTTGAAGGTCTTTCTGTGACTCTTGCTTGTGTAGAAGAGATATTTGTCAAATGTTTGCAGTCCTCCCATGTAGAGACACTTGCCTAACATGCATTAGAGTTGATTGCTTTTCTAGGCTCATGTGCCTGGGACTTCACCCTGGCAAATTCCAGTTCAGGTCTGTCAGCTCCTGGTGGATGAAAATCAAGAGATGTACTTTATGGATCGATTGTCATTTTCACAGAATGGATGCGGGCAAAATACATTGTCAGTAAAAACTCATGAGGCTCTTACTGACTTCAAAAGGAGCTTTCAATATTGTTCCTCGCCCAAGCAAGCTGGCAAGAGGGTGGGACTTATTTGCAGGTCAGGACAGACGCCAAACTGCTAAAATGCTGTGCCATTAAAAATTGATTAAACAAAGTATCCCTGTGCAGTTCTGTTCCGAATTAATACAAGAACCTAATGGAATCTAGTGACATTCTTGTTTGGAAAACATAATTTAAACAAAACCTGGCCACCAGCATTTCATGCATACGGCCCATGTGGAACTTGCACAGCCTAACACTGTATTTCTTTGTCCATTCTGGATGAGACAAATGCAATTTGTTTCTCTTAAAGATCATTAGTTAACTTATTCTAGGATGAGTGTAGATTACTCCAGAGGTTCTAGTGGCCCTATATCTACAAGATGCAAGATTTAACCATGGTACTATCATACTGCTATAAATATTGATACCTTTGGGGGCTTGTCACTGGAATGCTTATTGCAGCCTTTTCAGTCACTTGAGACACCACATGAGCATTTTTCACTTACTCTGACCAGGCAATATTTCTTCTACTGTTACAATGAGAAAATACTGATACAGACCTAGAATTCAGTTCACCAGACCTTGGGAAGGCAACATCATTTTACGTGCCTCAAGGGGAATTCAATTTAAAATTACGATATTTAGAAAATACAAATGAATTACATAACTGTCTGTGAAATTTTTAAACCTTACAGAAGCACTGAAGGCAATGGAAAAAGTAGCAAGTCATATCAATGAGATGCAGAAGATATATGAAGATTATGGCACTGTCTTTGACCAACTGGTTGCAGATCAAAGTGGAACAGAGAAAGAGGCAAGAGAAGAAACATGTTGCATTGACTCTTGAAGCATTATCCAGCTTGCTGTTGGGGCTTCATCTCTTGCTGGGATAATTTTGGGAACTTACTTGCACTGGGCTTGCTCCATTTTCCTTTAATATCTTGACTTCTCTTTTGGATCTGCCTGTCAAGTTTCTTTCTGTCAGTAGGTTATGGTAAAAATTTCAGACAGCTGCCAGAGCCACATTCTGGACTGACAGGACTTGCAAGCAGGAGTAGATATAGTTTTCAGTAGGAAAAAACCTCCTCTTGTCAAAGCATCGCAGAGATTATCCATGCCCCAAGGCATTCAGATTTTATGCTATTGAGTTCTTAAATTCTTAACGTACTTTTTCACCCATATAAATGAAAATGGCAGTTAGAGGGATTTCACATTTATGTCTGTTATTCTCATTCTCTACACTTCCAGTGCTGAGGCATCCATGGGTATTTATCAGAGCAAAACCCATTAGTTATGCAGACTGTATGCAGTCATCTCCCAGAACTGGGGCAGCAAGGCCTCAACTTAGCCATTTACATCAAACATGACTAAGCAGATCAAATCTGTAAAGTTGGATATCAGATATGAGAGATGTCATCTCAGTTGTTTCATTTCCTCCTAGTAAAAGTCAAATTGTCTGTGTTGACTACCTGGTTTCTCATCATTTATGGGGAAACAAAACTTGACATCCTGTGATATTTTTCAGCATTATGTTGTGTCCCACAGAAGAAAGGAGCCTCAGAGTACAAGACCTCCATTAATTCTGCCATTGTCAGTGTCATTAATACTAATTACACTATGGAAATTTAAGATACTTACAGCTAATAAATCAGGCAGTTCATAACTGGCTATATGGAAGTGTAAGATTATCAGATCAGCTTAGTATTCTTCTAAGTTATTAATAGTAAGAACTTCTACCCAACTTCCATAACTTAGGGGCTATTACTTTGTCTAGTTGTAACTTTTTTCAAAAAAGATTACTCACACTTTTCCTGCTGTAGTGAATATCTCTTTCTATACAAAGAGTAAATATAGAAAGCAGATCCTTAAAGTTTCGATGTGTACTCATTTATGTTTTACATATGTGTAAAATGCAGCACTGATGAATATATTTATACTGTTTATTTATGTTATCTACTGTTATAATTTAATACAGGTGACAGAGCTTTCAATGGGAGAACTTCTGATGCACTCTACAGTTACCTGGCTGAATCCTTTCCCATCCATGGGCAAAGCAAGGAAAGACCTTGAACTTACAGTGTTTGGTAAGTGTCTTCCTTAAGGACTCTGTGCTTTCAAATCTGAAGGTTGACAGATCTGAATCTTCTCACAGGATAAAAGCCCCAAAACTCCCTTCCCCTGTAGCCATGTCATATCTAGGGTGGACTAACAAGTGAAAAAATACACAGCTGTGTTTTCCTAGCATGAAAAAAGTCTCTATTTATTTGCTTGCTGGTACTGTTTGCTTTGTGAGCCACCCTCAGCTGCTGTCTTGCCTATATTTATACTATGGAAATCAGTGATTTTCAAGAGGCAATATTAGAGTCTTTAGAACAATCTGTTAAATGAGGCTTTCAAAGGAGGCTTGTGGGAAAATGATGATTTATTCTACTCTTGTGAATTCAGACTAATTTCTGCTTTACAGCTACCGCACTGAAATCCCCATCATTCAGATTATTTTAACCTGAAACTTGATGTGGAAATGAGAGCATACAAACAAGAGTCCATTTCCTAAAAAAAATATTATTTTAATATTTCAGTGGATAAACACCTTCAGAAGAACTCCAGGTTGATGACAGATAGGACACTCTATCCCTGGGAAGCATGGTTAAGGGAGGGGATGCTTCAAACAGAACAAACTGTTGAACTGCAGGAAGAACAGACTGTGTCCTTCACAACACCCTCCTGCTATAGGCCCTTCGCTTCACTTAAAAATGTCCATTGACTACAGAAAGAAAATTTTTATATCTAACCTACATCTGCTGTATTTATGTGAAGACTTGCAGGAGATAGGTAGTTGCTGGTAGTTGCAGAATAAATGTACAGAATGGCTTCCATCCTAAATGTCTGGAACAAAATCTGAGGCAAAAATACTGCCACTGCATCAAAGTGCATGATGAAAA
>WEKY01063596.1:1766-96005 GCA_013390045.1 Picathartes gymnocephalus
AAGAAGCTATATGAAAAAATCAAGCCCGTTGAATCAAGTTGTGGACATAGTCTCACCTCTTATTGACTGTCTCCTCCTTAGCTGTGAGATCAGTTCAATGTGTCAACAGCGTCAGGTGTTGCATCATTTGCCTAAAATGGATAGCAAGAAGGTAAAGAGATGAGTCTCACTGGAGGTTGCGTCATTCTTTCAGGTTTTTTCTGAAGAGGCTGAAAAAAGCCTAGCTGTGATCAGACAGGAGCCCACCACCATATTTTCTTGTCATTTGTGTATGCCAGCTGCATACATGTGGGAGCGTATACCTTGCACTCTGTCCCTTGCATGGTCTGATCTGGGGGGAATCACAGTGTTTCTCACATGCCATAGCAGTGCCTGACGTTTTATATCATCCCAGATAATGGCCTGGAAAAAAAAAAAAGAAAAAGTAGGAGTGTTTGGAGACGAGTTACTGGAATGAAGAACAAAGCATTCCATGCTCTCCCCAGAAACATGTGCATTCACAGGAACACTGTTAGGAGATTCAACTTTATCCCTGAATTTTAATCACTAATAGAGTGATTAAAATAAATAGAGCAGTATGATCTTGTAGGAGAGGCTGATAACCCCTTCTTCTAGCACATTGTTACACCATGCATAGCAATTCTTAGATGACTGACAGGAGCCCTATGTTTGTTCCTGAAGTTCAGAGAAAATCTGGGAGTCAGAGCACGACTTAGGTTTGCTGATTGCCATGCTTGTTACAGTAAGAGACTTAAAATCTTCTACAGTTTCTGCCTCACAGTGTCAAGTCGTATCTGTAAGTACCTACAGAGTGACAAGACGTTGTAGACAGAATTGCATGTAAGATGCCCGACACTTCTCACAAAAAAAGCACAATGGTTTGGCCATTTCTGCTGGATGGGGGTATGAGAAGTCAACAATTTTTAAAATTTAGGTCTAAGATGATCCAGTGTGATTGGGCAGCCCAAGACAGTGACAGAAGGTACCAAAAACTTTTCAGGGAAAATAAGCGTAGGACAAGGACCGGAACAAAAAAGTCTATGCCTTCTCCAGTATATTCTCTCCCAAATCTGGGATAAGGTCAGGCTACCCAAATCCCACTGTTCTTCTGCTAAGCATTAACATTTATTCAGCTTCTGGCAAAAGAGCTCCAGATCTCTAGCACTGACTAGCCTGCAGAAGGGTCAGCTTGCCACTGTTGTCATCTCCTCTGTGTACTGGGCTGAGAGATCCACCACCTGGCAAATCCCACAGACATCAAATTTACAGAACTGACTTTTTTTGTGGTAGTTTGGGTTGTTTGTATTTCTTAGTTTAAGGTAGATTCTTGTGTGTAGCATAGGAATACTTTACATTCCTCGCAGAAGGGCAAGGCAAGTCACTCATTTTAATACTCATGGAATAGGAGACTGAATTATTATAGAGTCTTCAGTAAAATACTCCACAGCACTTTCCCCCTGGTGTTCCTGCTTCATCCAACATAAGGAATGAAAAGTTGTCACTTAGTCAGCAGTCATCCAATATTTGGTTTCTTGTCACTCAGCTTGTGGCCCTTGGCTTTCCTTATGGTGCTCTGTTCAGTCCCCACTGTGGGGACAAAATTCATAATTTCCTTATGGCCTTATCCTCACCACACATCCCTACAGCATCCAGGTGCTTTGAAGTATTAAAAAACAAATTTATGCAATCCCACTGAAAATGCTGTATTGCCCTCCCTTTACAGGAAGTCTGTTGATGCACAGAAGGATGCAGCTTTCTAGAAAGGTCAATATCACACATTCAGAGTGCATATTCTGCTATTTCAGTTTAAACATTTTGGGTTTAATTCTCCACATGAGACTGCAGGTGGGCACATACAGAATGCCGACTGGAAGCAACTGAGAGCTGCAAAACTTCTGCAGTGCTTTGCAGGATGGGAAGGAATGCCTTTCTCTAGGGCCATATTCAGCTGCCAAAGGCTCCTTTCCCCTTCTACCAATGCCTGCCCCATTTGTCATGTATCTTCTAACTTCAGTTCTTAGTGAAAAAGAGGTGGAAAACAAGGATTCAGTGTCAATGGGATGGGAATATGTGGGAGGAATGTGGAAGCCATCTAATCTGCTTGCTTCCTGTGATGCAGAAAGAGGTAGCTCTGCATTACTTTATGCCCCAGGAACAGCAGTGCCTCCATCTTTCCAGGTAATTCTGTGTCAGCATTTTGCTGCTTGCAGAACTGTTTGCATTTGCTTCATGAAGCCTAACCTTCATTTCCTTGCCATGGCTCAAAATTTTGTCCTACCCACTGTGGACGGAAAGAGCACATATGACCTCCTTTGGAGAAATTGGTTTCTTCCACAGTCCCAGCTTCTCACCAGAGCCACACTCCACATTCACGGTCCTGCTAAGAATGCAGCGTGTGATCAAATGAGAACTGTGCCCACAATACATGGTGGTGGGACGACAGGAGGAGCAAATCAGGATTTGGCAGGCATCCTTGATGATTGCATTGCCTAGCTAGGTCTTTGCTGCCTACCACGACAATGTTCTTTTAACATCATTCTTCGTACGTGTATTTCTGTACGCGCACATTGTTCTTTACAATCTATTTACGTACACGTGTGTTTTAGTAAGTGCCATGCAAATTCAGAGACTGATGAAATAGGGTATCACTGCAGCAGCCAGAGAGCACAGATCTGGTGAGAGGCCTTCCCAAAAATGTAACCAGAGTATTGTTTGAAGTTCTAAGATTTACTCTTTGATGCTTCAAGCACATACTTCCTCTAATGCTCTTAAACAAACATCCAATTAAATTTATCAGCCACCAACATTCACAGGTTTGATGTTGATTAGCAACTCTGCATTAAATTAAAATTTATGTCCAAGCTATCCTTCCATGTGGCTGGCCACAAACCAACTGCCCAGGAGCAATTGTGCTCTTTTAATCCTACCCCATTTTCTCAGTACAGAGCTGACGGCAGTGGGAGGCTCTCTCTGGGGAGAGCCTTTAGTGCTCACATTAGCAAAGTTCCCAGGAAAGGAGCAGAATAGATTCCTACAACTGAAAGGAAAAAAATCCCCACACTCTACTCATTGGATCTCAGTGCATCTGGTACCATCTGGTGTAGCTCCAGAGATGGTCTGAACATGTCCAGCCAGCAGGATTTTTTTCTGGTGAGAGTTGAAGAGTTCAGTAGGAAAAGCAGTTGTCCAAGATGAATTTTATGAATGCCAGATAGTAAGGAACAGCTTGCAAAATCAGTCCTTAAATCAGCTGCCCCAAGGCTCCCTGCCACTACTGTATGTTTCTTCAGCTGCAGAGTGAAATAGCAACAAGTTTCCCTCTGTGAGTCTCTGCTCAGTGGAGATCTTGATGTTGATTGCTTCATCCTGCCCGGGATGAGGCCCCCTGCGAGGGCTGGACTTCTGCCTGGAGAGCCATGCTAACTTGTAAGAGGGTGTACTTTCAGCTTGCTGAAAGCACCTATGGGGCAGGAGTGTATATGTGTTAAGGATAAGCGGGGATAATAATTTAAAATATTTAATAGTATAGAAAGAAATAACTTATGTCATTGACAATGCTCAAATGAAGTCGCATGTGGCTTAAAAAATAAAACAAAACTCCTAGAGCTTGTGTGTACAGTGTATTCAATCTTTGTAGGTATTTCTGTTCTGTGATACAGCTTCGAAAGCTTGCAGCAGTAATTTCATTGCCTCAGAGTTTACCAAACACTTAACTCCTCATCACATACCTCAATACGAGCATTTTCACTTCTGCATCATCATCCCACAAATGCAAACCACTAATGCAAAACAGCTGATCTTCCAGATTCCCTTGATTAGAAGTGGACAATGTTCAAATTTTATCAGTACAGATTAATTCTGCTAATAATAAAGAGCCAGAGGACACAAACCATAAAGAAGAAAAAAAACGCATATGCCTTCCAACAATGTATATTGTAAATTTTTCAAATTATCTGAAACAATCCATTTCATTTCTGCTCATAAAAAACACTCTTTAGCAATCCACACCTAGGGGAGTTTACAGCAGAAAACTAGGCAAGTAGTTTTGACAGTTCAGTGCTGAGAAGCTAAGGAAAGAACCACTTGTCCATCCCTATTTGTAACGTTGCTATTGATTGGCTGTCTTCTAAGTGCTCCAGGAAGAGGCAGGGGGAATCCAAAAGGAAAATTTAAGCTCAATACTGAAAACATTCACAGTGAAGCACTCTATAAAGTAGTGTCTCTGAGCAGCTGGTAGCAGTCCAACCAGCTGGGTCATTTAGGAGTGGATTGGCCTAAACACCAAAGCATACAAACCCCCACGGTCTCAGTCTTTTATAGGCACGACAAAATGAACCAACTCAAAAGCTTTTTCTCTCTTTAGCTATTATTCCAGGGACAGTGGGAACAAAAAACTGCCCAGTTGTAAAGGTGCAGGGACTTTTGTGAATGTGCCCCAGCTCTGAAACTAGTCCATCATTGTTCCAGAAAAAAACCCCACATTTCCTCTTTTTGCAACAGGAAGCCAGGGTCTCACCATGATATTCCTCCAGGAATAATGTCAGTTTTCTCCCCTGCTAGCTTGTCCTGTGATACTGTCACTCTGCTGCAGGGCCATGCGACAGGCACAGGTAATCACCAAAGCAACCCAAAAACTGTAAGCTTTCCACAATCAGTGACTGCAAAACACATCTAATGTTATCTGGGTCTGGAGCTTTGCTCAGAGTCCTTGTAGAGCTCAGCCTTTCAAGCCCAATGGACATTTTTATGCTCCCACGTGTGTGTGATGCTCTGCCCACCTCTCCTCTCACTGTGGCAAGGGCAAAACTCCCTCCACAGCTGTGGCTTGTCAGTGCTGCCAATACCATGTCTCCACTTAGGAAGTCAAATCCAGCAACTGTGGATACCCTGTGTTTCTAAAAGAAACATTTTTTTTCCAGCTTCCCTTGCTCACAGCTAAATTTGAGAACAGTTGCTCTGACATGATAAGAGAAGGCTCCTGGACTGTAGGACATAGTACCGGCTACAAACAAGAAATAAAGGATTTCCTTTGGTCCCGCTGTACAAAGTTTATAGTGGGGATTCTATTCCTCAGGTGTTGCCCAAAAACTTTTGCCCATTTATTATGCTTCAGTGACCCTTAGTTGAAGTATTAGCTCTCAGCAATACAGGATTAGTGAACAGACATGAAAATCAATTCTATTTTAAAAACTCATTTCAAATACTCTTTCTTTGAATTTCTTCCCTTTGATGCTGATATTTCTGCTGTCTCCACTGTTACCTACAGAATCTACTGGCAGCAGTGGGCTGAAAGTCAGCTCAACAGATGCTGGAAATGCCACTTCTCCCACTGAGCTCATCTGAGAGACTGGTGGCTCTGATGAAGTGCACTGAGACTGGGAGCATTGCAGAAGGAAATTATGCTTCATTCTGGAATTAGTATAGCAAGACATACTGTTCACTCAAGCTTTCTCCAAACTGTGATTAATGTACAGAGACAAAACTCACTAGTCTTTGGCAGTCACCAGCCTCTCTGCAAGAGTGTATCAGTCTGAATTTCTGTTTCCCATGGGCAAAGGACACTTCATAGACCTCTTATTAGAGAGTACAACAAACATCTTCATGCTTTCTCCAGCAGTTGCCCCCCATAACTAGACCCAACTATACAGCCAGCATGGATTCATCTCTTCAAGTCCTGCTGATTGTGGCACTTGACATCACGAGCCACATCAATATCTGTGATGGTAATGTGGTGCTGACACTGGACAGCCTGGATTCTGACCAAAATATCAGCCTGATCTCCCAAATCTAATTTCAAACCTCCAGGCACAGGGTTCTGACTTTAGATTTTGCTCTAGACCTTTTTTTTTTTTTCTCTTTGAGAGACTCTTGAACAACTGCTAGAAAGATTAGACTTGTGATTCAGAAATGAAAAGACTTGGCAATCATTCTGGCCTCTTTTTAAATAACATCTTAATCTAGTGCTAAAAAGTACTTTTAAAACTCATGGAAATACATTCTTCCACACATTCTTAGTGAAATAACTAAATAAGGTGCTAGGCATTAATTTCAAAGAAAATAGTTAGAAATGTCACTTCAGTTTAAAATATCATTGGTCATTTTCATATAGAAACTGCTGTTCATGCAGTACCATTTAACTTCAGCTGTGTATTTATAATCATTAAAGGTTTTTCCCAATATGTAATTTTTTCCATCATCAAAATATCATTGCAAGCAACACCTCATGGGAAATATAATGAAGACAGCAAACTTGCTTGATTAGAATTGCAGGCTGTGAGGTAAGCAACACTGAGCAAAATTATAGGTCACCTGTGATCCCACAGCATTAACCCTGTGCCTGCAATTAATACACACAGATATTGATTTTAAAAAGACTACCACAAAAAAGCCCCAGCACATTATGCACAAGGGATCTGATGCTTCCAAATCAGAACTGGATTAAAAGAATGAGCACATCAAAGTGGATGCCCAGAAATTGCACCAAAGACTCCTGAAAGCTGAAATAACATCAGTGCATAATGCAGGAACGAGAGAAAAAGAAACTTGGTGGGAGGAAGGAAAGGGAGGGGAAATGTCCTTTGACAGCAGACAGAGGATGATGTTTTTTGGTACAGCCAATAATGCCAAAGGAACGAGAACAATGAACAGTCACTGGGGGCCTGTGGTCAGATCACGACATCTATTAAATGCAAAACACACAGTCTCACTTTGACTATTTCCTTTATGTTTACTGCATAATGGGGAGAAAGGGAGTTGAGATGATAAGTGGTGAAGAGATGACATGAAAAATTACGAATTTTGTTGACAGTTGAGAAATTAAAACACCTTCAAGATGGGAGCCCCATTTTTGATGGACACCTGGTGGCTTTGCTGGATTGAGTGGTTCTCTAGGTGTCTTCACCTCTGATGCATGGCTTCTGTGGAGCAAGAAAATATTCAAGCCTGAGAGCTCTTGTTCAGCTCTCAAGTTTATTCATTCAGAAGTTTTCGTAAATTAAATACATGTTGGCACACTCAGGTCATACACTATGCAATAAGCCTTCTTGAAACCCAGGTAGAACTTTCTCCTGTTCTGAAAAGAATTCGCCTAGAAGTCCTGAACACAATAAAGCATGAAGGAATAAGCTGAGAGGTTGCAAACAGGAAAAACACTTGTTTGACCATACGAATAGATACATACAATTTCATTCTCAGGTGATCTCACTTCATTTCCTTTTAAATTGCTAATATTCAGAACGGAAATGCTGGGGTTTCTACGTCAAATTGTTAAGCATACTGAGTTCTGAGAGCAGTTAGAACATGACTAATACATTTTTGCTCTTCTTCCTTTGCTCGTTTATATTGCTATGGTTTATTTTTTTCCAAGTTGCCCATTTTTCAAGGTAGTTCGTTAATTCCTCCTCGGGTGTGCCTTGCATTTGCTTTTGTTCTCATGTTCCCAGGAGCATACGGGTAAGGAGCCTAGCTCTGCACGCTGAGGTTTAAAGAGATTAAATGAAGCTGGAGAGAGCCTGGCTCTGCTGTACTCGTCAATAGTTCACCCCCAGCTGGTGAAAGCAGAAGGAAAATTTTTTCCAGCTTCTTTTTGGACCACAAGGCTTCCTTTAGCAAACTTCATTACTTGGCTCTGGTATAGTAATTTTTCAAACTGGATCTGTGAATGTCTGAACCTAAATAAACAGGAAACAATTACAGTCTTGGACAATTTACGGACTATCAACTGCTGTGAACTCAGTGGAAGCAGAAATTTTGGGTGTTTAAGCAAGGGGGTAAGTTTTGTTCATTTTCCCTTGTGCTAGACTGACAAATGAAGACTGTCCATCTGCTGGAGTGGGTGAGGATTCTACCAACATCTGGATTTTTGCCAGTGGCTGTCACACAAGTTGAATATTCCTGCTTGGGTGCATCCTGAAATCCAAATGCAAGAGTACACCAAGACTGGAAAATAAGCCCCTAAGTGCAGAAGTCTTGCTGATCATATATTTGAGTCAGGTTGTAGCCTTTGTCAGGTAATGGGATTCCGCAAAAAATGAATCACTCCAGCTTGACTTAAAAACATCTAGTGCAGACTATTTAACTGTGACAGTCCAAGACTGACGATGTTTTGTATGATCCCATCTCCTGCTGAGCCTCTCCCTGCACCCCCTTGTACTGTGTGTACATTCAACAGCATTTGCTAGAACAAGACTCCTGGGAATAGAAATTGGAAGACATCCAGATATTTCAAGCTTGCAGGCTCTTTGCATCGTGTCCTGTGCAAAACAGGCTTCCTTTATGAGGGTGGAATAGGCAGCCCATTGATGCCTGCATTAACAGGACAGAAGACCACCAGCAGCAGGCTTCAGAACAGCAGCGAGTCCTGACAACTGCAGCGATTTGTGGGAGGTGCCACAGGCCTCTGAAGCATTTTTCTCTGCTGAGACCAAGGGCACCCATGCCTGTTTCCTCCTTGCTCACTCCAGACCTCGTGTGGTCTCAGTGTCAGCACGCTGAAGGGTGCAGCACCCAGATCCGCACCGCACCAGTGCTTCCTGCTCCTGTACAGTTTGGTGGGATTAGGTGCTCCACAAAGGGAGCACAGTACATTCACTGATGGAAAAACAGCCTTTTTTTTTTGGATAGTCATGCCAGAGGCAGCACTTTGCTACCTACAGGGCAAGTGGAAGCAGTGGAAAATTCTTGTCATAGCTCTCAGGTGGGTAAAGACCATTAACTATGAACGTGATGGCTCTGGGGAGGGGCTCTGAACAGCTGTGTGTTTGCCTGGAGAATTCCAGATTGCACCAAATATATAGAGCAAGATAATATGCTGCAAGATGTGATGCAGACACTTAAGTTACCTGGCTAAAAAAATCAGGCCCTGCATCCACAGGTGAGCACTGATGACAAAAGCTGGGCTTTCAGGAGCTGCAAGGACTGCACAGAACGCCTTAAATCAGTGATTTTCCCCAAAAAGTAGGGTGCATAACACCAACCTCCAGAGCAGAGTTTGACACACAGCCTTTTAGATATTGCTGTTCTGAGAGGAAAAAAGGAGCTCTTGAGAGCTCAGCTATAGAAACTGTTATAAATAAAAGCCACACATGTCTACAAATATGAACATGTTACTAGTAGCAGCACTGGACATGTAATAATGTTTGGGCTTTGCCTTGCATAGGGTCAGAATCATAGCCAATGAGGTTAAACAGAGGCATATTGCTAATTGTTTTCCATCCATGAGAAGGACTGGAAGGAGGATTTGGGGAACTACAGGCCTGTCAGCTTGACCTCAGTGCCCAAATTTGCAGATGTAAAGGTTTATTTTGCAACAAAAAAACAAGAGCGAAGTAATGGAGAAATTCTGGTTTTATATTGGCTTAACCTGATTTCCTAAAGTTTCAGCAATTTTTAGAAGCTTTCTGAAATAAGCAACTAAGCATTAAAATATATTCCAAATATAAGTGTTTCAAGATCTTTTCATTCAGCTCAGCCATTGACTGACTTTGACCCAGGATACTAAATAACTGTGTTCCAAATTTTTCAATTAGTCTGCTGCTCATCAGAAATGCCCTGCTCCTCTTCAATTTGGAGTTCGTCTGGCAAGAATAACAGGTTCTGATTGAAACTAGACTGCACTTAATCATATTGTGCATCTGAACTTGAGTTCCCTCTAGATGTTGAAGCTAAATTTAAAAAATCTTTCAGGCATCATTTCTAGGTAATCAGGGGCATGCATTCATACCAAGCTAGAAAGAAAATTGTGCAGAACTAAACAGAGTGCATCAGTTAGAGAACCCTAAGCAAATGATCAGTATTATAGTTTATGCCCCCTAGGCAAGGGGCATATATTGCCACATTATCTATCACTTTTTCAACCTCTGGTAGTTAGGAATTCCTTCAGATAATTTCCATATGCTTATTACACTTATAACATCAGAGGAAGGGTCCAAACAGGTGGAGATGCCCTAAGCAGACCCACATGAATGTCCTGACCACGGAGAATGGTGCCATGCAGACTCCCATCTTGGTAGATGATGAAGAACCATCAAAGGAAGGACAAACCTCAGAGATGCCAAGCTCTGAACGCAAACCCTTTGGAAGCTAAGGCACTATCAGCTCCTCAGTCCACAGCACTTATATCTAGTTTATTTCACCACTTGCCAAAGATCACTGGAAGACCAAAAAGGTAACATGCAGTCATGTATTTGCAGATGAAGGATGACTCTGCTCCTTTTTTAGGAAGTTCACACAGTTAACACTTACTCAGCATAAGATCTGCACGGGGGTGGGTAGGGGAATTCAGAGCACAGCTCACCAAGTAAATCCCAGTAGCATTTTCGGATCAGAGAGTTGCTGTCCCCACCTCCTGCCTGCACAGGGAACTTCCACCAAGGAGTCACTAAACTGTGCAGGGGAAGTGGCAGAGCTAGGCTGGGGGCACTGCCCAGGTCAGCTGCAGCAACACTGGCATGAGGTCAGGCCAAATTATGGCCCAGGTCCTCTTCTGCAGAGGAGTGTTCAACAGGCTCATGGCTCAAGGTCCACAAATACAATGCAAGGACTGTGACGCCAATTTTTTTCCCCCTAATCTGTCCCCACTTATTTTACTTACAAGACAGTGAGGAACTTCCTGCATTACCCCATCCCCACATCCCCACGTTCATTTGGTTTCCTACAGCAGAATTGGGCAAGTTCCAGAGGGCAGGAGATGACCCAAAGGAACACGTATTCCCATCATTCTTTGTAGCACAGGAAATTTGCTCAATACTCAGGTGTGTTATTCAGGTAGCTGCACTGGACCTGATGGAGCACCAGCTTCCGGAGGCATCACAAGCAGAGCCTTTGTACCCTACTCATCACTAAAATTAGGCTAAAGAAAATGGGTGATGTTGCTGAAAAATTGTCTAGCAAGATGCAAGCAATTGTTTATAGTTCAGTTTAATTGTTTATAGTTATAGTTAAAAAAAAAAAAGGCAAAGCAAGCAGAATAATTCCCAATAAATATTCTGTTTGGAAAACATTTTGAATGCAAGTGGAGAAGGCTGCAAAAATAACAATGGGCTTCGGGGAGCAGCAGAAACTCTGTGTGTTTAACTCTGTGTCTCTTGAGCAGTCCCAGGCTCCAAAGGGCAGTGTATCTTCAGCACTGGGACTTGACACCAGGAAATGCAATTCCTGATAAGAGTCCATGATGAAGATATCATGACCTTGCTGGAAATATTCCTTAAGCTCCTTGCCAAGGAAAATGGTCGAGCACAAGCTATTAAGCTGCAATAGCTACCTACCCACTTTATTAGTGTGCACTGAATTTGTTTCATTTAAATGACTCTCGGGAGAACAAAGAGCGGAAACGGGCATTACACTTGTTGCGTATTTACTGCTGAACTCATTCAGCTCCATTACAAGCAGGGGAAGATTTCAAAGCCTTTGCTCGCAAGTTGGAATGCTTACTGAGAAGACTATTCATAGATACAAGTTAGGTCAGCATTTCCTAACCTTTTTTTTTTTCTTTTAAGTGGAAGAATCTGAAAAAAGTCTTACATAGCAAGACCACATAGTATTCAGTAACAGCCATATAAAAGTTAGGTTAACATTACTATTCATTTATTGCTTTTGTTCCACCCTACCCCTCAATGAAATTTGTTTGCTTACATGACTAATGGGACATGTGAGGGTTTGGTCTTGATTTTTACCTCCTCTTCATTTGGACATTCATCTGCTAATATCTAACAAGGCACAAGTGAAGGAGTGCACTAAAAGACATTCTCCCTGCCAACTGGATGAGCTCAAAACTTAGCAGCTGCAATGCTCAGTGTGTATTTCCCCCACAGTATTAAACGAATTGCTAAAACAAGCATTTGGAAGGTCTCAACTGTCACATTTTGCCCTTAACTCCTTATTGTTACTGAAAATCCTGGATCAGGGTGATACAAGTCTGACACCTGTTTAGCCCATCTTCTGGACCTTCAGGACAACCAAACTCATCCAACCTGCAAAACAAATGACTTCAGCTTGGACCTATCAGACAAGAACTACATGCTAAAACAGAGCAATGGTTCAAAAACTTTACAAGGTGAAGAGATTCAGAGCTGCTTTGCAGGAAAATTAACAGTCAAGCTTCTGCTATGTCAGACCAGAGTCAGTTTATGAGCAAAACAGATGTAATTTAAAAGCCTGATTCTCTATAAATACTGATACTCTCTATTTTAAAGACAGTTTATTCCTCTCGGCACCTTCCTCTTGGACATGACCCCGAAGTTACAGGGTCAACCTCTTGGCTCCTTTTCAGAGGGCTTTTGGCTGTACTCTAGTAACCCTCAGCAGAGGACTAGTCTTGGGAGGCATCAGTTTCCCACATTGTTTGCATTAGCTTTTGTCCCACTGCGAGGAATATCACACCTTCAGACCTGTATCATGCCTCCAGACATCTGTGTAGTTCAGGTAATTAAACAGGGACATTATGAACAAATATTTAAATATTAAATAAAGAAGGGAGCCGAACACTTGAAAAAGTAGCAGCTATCTTCAATGAGAACAACAGCTAATTCCTGTGTTTCTTTTATGGCCTGAGCCTGTTTTAAATGCTGATAGCCAGACCTGATAAAAAGCAACCCTAGGTGCTTAAAAACTAGGGAAAAAACTAAGTATATATAGGGACAAGGAAGAAGAAAATAAGATCTTTGTTAAATAAGCTCTTCTCTATCAGTAAACAATAGCAGATAAACTATGCAGAGCACATCATTCTAATTTTTATGTCATCAGAAAAGCCAAATCCAGGAATAAACCCCCAAGCAAATATGAAAGCATGTGTTCATGTTTCCAGATTTACTGCTGCTGAACTTTCCCCTTTCTTACCAAGAGTAAAGAGAGCCTCTGAAAGACTGAGCACATGGAGTGACAAATAACTATAACATGAGTGTCCCTGGGTATGCCTGAACTTCTTTCAGAAAGTAAAGGAAGAGCTCCATAGCACTCCTGCCAAGCTGTCCTTTTCTTTTTTCTTGACGTTTTCAAGCTAAGAGGCTGGAAGACTTTCAAATATTGTTTACAGCTTAGGAGAAGTCATATCATTAGCGAATAGGGTAGAGGGAGGGAAAAAAAAGTGCATTTGGTTTTGTTTGTTTTTTTGAAAACATCACCCTTCCCCTAAGCCATAGCTCCTCCCCTTCACTTCAGAAATAGCATTTCTGTGTTTTACCGAAGGGAAAAAGTAACCATCCTTTGTGGCATGGCACGTGTACAGTGCTGCAGCAGGTTTCTGTACCTTTGTGCACAGGCAGCTGCCAGCGTGGTTGGCCCCATCTCGCCCTCAGAGCAGCCCTGAGAGGCACTGATAAGATGTTTTTCTCCTTCAGCAGCAACTATCAGCATCCATAAGGCAAAAGAACCACCACAGATGCTGAAAAAGCCATTTGGAACACAGAGCTAGAGCGGTTTGTTTTTCCTCCCTCCCTCACTCCCAAGCAGGATAAAAAAAACCACCTGACTTGGTGGAACAAAGCCAGGTTTTCTGGCCCGATTATTTTTTACAGCTGAACAATGACCATTTATACTAAAGATAAAAAGCAAACTCTGCAGTGAAACAGATGAGACTGGGGAGGAACAGCATGGGCAGGCTTGGAAGGAGTCCATGGAGGAAAGTCCCTCAAAAATGCCTCATGACAAGCCTGCAGTTCGGCTTTGGAGAAAACTGCTTGCTAGACAAGTGGTCTAGTTCCCTCCAGAAAGCTGAAGTAGGTGGGTACAAGCAGAAACAAATACAAAAGCCAAAAAATAAGTACAAAAATATAACATCCCCCATCACGTTTAATATAAATAAAACTATCTTTTTACTCAGAAGTGGGATTCCCCAGTTACTCTTAACAGCCAGTGTTTTGGGTAACCGGGAAAGCCAGATTAAAGCAAAATTATTGTTTGGAAAGATTAAGATAAAGCAAGCCAAAGTGCTCTTCATTCTCTCCGATTCAGTTTCAGGGGGCAAGGTACACCACAGCATGTATTACATGCTGAATCAGCACTTTCACTGTGGGTTAAAGGTGAGCAGGACAATTTTAAAGGTAGAGGAAAGCCACACGTGGTGGGATATTGCTGAAAAATGCTCAATGATGAAAGCAATACTTTGTAATGGAGGAGCTGAAATACATCCCTAACCCTTACAACCACTACCTTGTAAAGGGTCAGAATTGTTTAAACAGCTTCAGAAATGTCCTTCTTCTCACTGGTAGCTCTGGACATTTGCTAAATATTTGCTTAAAGATTTTTTTTTTTTTTGCTAAATGTTTTCTAGCAGCCCTATTAGTGTGAGCCAGGTATCTGGGAGCAGCCAGCTTCCTTCTCTGGAGCACAGCAGCCCATCCCACCAGGGCTGGTGGTTGGCCACCTTCTCCACAGGAAGGATGAATGGTAATTAGAGACAAACATTTTGAAGAGTAAATCCAGCAAGCAAGAAAGGGACTAGAAAACAGACTTTACTGCCTATACCTTTTAACTAGTTTTGTCTTGAGTAGAAAACACTGAAGTATAATTTTCCACAGCAAGGGGGAAGAGAGTGGGTCGGCGAAGCTCTGAAAGCTGTCAAAAATTCAGTAAGAAATTTCAGACAGAGTAAGTAGGAAAGGCGCATCTTTGCAACCATATGAAAGCCTCTGGAAGGTCTGAGGAAGCTGGTATTTCGAGCACCAAAATTTCATTCCAGATCAAACATCATTTACCTTCCTCATTCATGCTATAACTTAATGGAGAAGGAAGTCAATTTCCTCAGATGACCCCTCCCCAAACCATGCACTCCATTTTCCCTTCACAGAAGATGAATTTGCACTACCTAAACTGCCTGCCCAGCAGCGCTGTGCGGGTCAGGGGGGTGCCACCATGGGGCTGCAGAAAATGGCTATTTTCCCTAGCCCCTTGGATGCCATCCTTTACACCTTGTCCTACAGAAAGGCTTTCCAATCCCCCACCCTTCTGCCACAGTGCTGAACCCCCATGCACCCCCGTGGTGCTGCTACACTGTACAGGATCTACCCACATCGTCTGCATCCCCCTCAGCTGCTGGGCACCTGCCAGATAGCCAAAAAAGGGAGCAGCTGCTGTCAAACTCAGCGGCCAGAGATGAGTCGAGGCTTCTCCAGGCCCATGAGAAGTAATGGGAAAGCTGATATGTACAGAGCCATAAACAGGTAATGCTTGTGTTGTAGGATCATTGCGGTGGATTTTGTGAATTTGTCCCTCTGAGATTACTCAATGGCACACATGAACAATTTAGCACTGCCGCCTTCACCCTTTTTCAGCTTTCTTTAGCCATTCCAGTTTTTAAGCAAAGCGGAATTGTGTCCCAACCTGAGAGGAGCAGCCACGGTGGGACCACAGGGGGAACAGCCCTCCCTGAGTCAGGTCCCCGCCATGCACCTGGTCACTAATCCTAGAGCTAGGAACAGAGTGTTAATTCTCTCCCCCATAGCCCCCTGCTGCTTCTGCTACTTTATTATCCTTACAAAGCTATACAGAGGGAAAAACAATCTGTCCAGAACCTTTTGGGAGTGAAGGATTAAAAAAAAAAGAAAGAAAATAGTGACACTGTTGCAGACATGTACACAGAGAAGCCTTTGTGTGCCAGAGCAAGGGAGCCGGCAGAGATATCTCCATCAGTTTGCAGCAACAGAGCAAACCAGGGTGGAATTAGCAACAAACTCATCAGGATGCAGTTTAATCACACTGCCCAAAGGCACGCCTGCTGAATAATCTTGCTGGTGTGCTTTCAAACATTCTTGGGCATTATTTGGTAACTTTACTTGACGCAGGGCAGCTGTTTCTCCATCACTGTTGTGCTATGGGATATCCTCAGCAGTTTGGGATTAGGCAGGTAAGGATTAAGATCCCTCCCTACCGATTTGCCTAGCACAGCAGCTGCAGATAGAGGGCAGCTGGTTTACTGCAAATGTCCCTGTGTTGCACCTTTGATAGTCTCACCACTGGCTGGTTCCTCTTCTTCCTCTCCACGCATTTTCCAGCCCCTCCTATCCGGTGTGAACTTTGAGATAAGCCCTCAGGACTGAAGAGAAAAACACAGACAGAGGAGCCAGCCAGCACCCCTCCCACACACCCTGCAAGCCCAGGGGTCATCAGATGGGTGAGGCAAATGAAGTCCCACTGAGGTCAAACCCTGCCTGGCTAAAACAGGAAGCAGAGTGAGTCCTTGACCACAGCTTGTGGGATGGTCAGATGTTTTTAACCAGGCTGCAGTAGCTCAACCAAGTCCTGTCCCTCCTACAAATGAGGTTATAAATACCTGTTTTGTCAGCTGTGCTATAGATTCAAGTTGCTCAGCTAGTGGGGAGAAAAATCCAACACCGTGTGAACAAGTCGCTGAACTGCAGTCAGACCTTTAGTGTTATCTGTCTTTTATAGACAGGTGCTCAGCAAGAAAGAACTTGGCTTCCTCCAGGGTAAGCAACGCAGGTTACAGAGGCATGTTGCCAAAGCTAAGACTTATTTTGCTGGAAAAATGGCAGCATTAGCTTTTGACACGTGTGTACCAGTACCCTACACCAGATGTCAACACTTATTTTTTATAGACTTGTGCAACAACAGCTATCAGAGGCCAAATATAGAAAGGTTTCCTAAGGCTAGCTCTACACTTACCTGAGATTTATTACACTAATGACCCTGTTCTCATATTAGTCAGTGTAATCTGTGAAGCATTCAAAATAAAGCCTTCAAGTGCCCTGGAAACCAAGATACATGATTAAGGCCAGATAAGGGCAGAAGCTTTTCAGTGATCTCCTGCCACTGTTGTATTCAGAGCTCAGCCAGCCTATTAGGCTACTCTAATTAAAACGTTTCTGCTGTCTTTCTTAGCAAAGCTTATTCATTTGAAATTGTGCATAAAGGCTTCAAGGATGCACTTTGAAAGCTCTGCAAAAGGTAGTGAGTGGAAAGGGGAGATTGCTATTCTTGCAGACCAGTGCTAGTCAGACTCTTCATTAGAAATGGGAGCAATCAGTTAGAAAGTGAAACAGACCGTGATGTAAGATGTCAAGGTACACTCTGCAGAAAGACATTCTTGAGACACCTCAGGACTTGCTGGAAGTTTCAGGGAAACAGTAGCAAAGTGCTCAGCCAGGGGAGCAGCAAGCCCTCAGCACAACTCCCCACTCTGTGGAAATTGCCACCAGCAGAATTCAGGTGTTTTATCCATTATTCAGGAGCTGCTGCCAGCCTTCATTCATATATATCACCTTGGCCATAAATAAGTAAAACACCATACCTACAAACCAGTGACAGAGGAGAGCAGTAAAAGCTAACAAGTAAGCAGGCTTCTTGCATTTGCTTGTACTACAGTCTGACACTGACCCTTTCAACCGCAACTCTTATGGTGAGATCCAGATCTTGGACAATTTTATTCAGTTACAATCCAGAGAAGCTTTTTCACCTTCTTTTTCAGTGACAGTTATCTTCTTTTTACCTGGAAAAAATGTTCCACTCCAACCTATTCCAAGAAATAATGTTAGAATTTTTAAATAGGCCTGTAATAATTTCCATTAGAAGTGTTAGTATGGATTATGGAATGTTCCAGCCTCTCACTGCTGCTTGCAAGGATCCTCATAGCTTAATTCAGCTGTAGCCTTACTTCTTTTCTCAGGACCAACCTAACAAAAAGGAATCAAATCTTTTCACTGTTGCTACGTATTCAAGGGAGATTTCTGCAGCCCTAGGCTTTCTATGCAGCCTTGACTTCAACCTAGGCTAAGCCTTGAAGTAGTAGATCCTGCTGGAGAGACTGCCTCACTAACCAAGGCAATAATCACAGCCAGACTTCATGATCCTCATCCCTGACCTCCTTCCACTGTGCTGGGCAGGTTAGAGCACTCTGCCTTCTCAGATTGCCAGCTAATCCTGGGAAAGGCTTCTAGATGCTACCTTATTCTGGAGAAAGATGTTGCAGAATGCTAACAACACATGCAGCTGGGTACACTGCAAATTTCATGGTTTCTTTTTTCCTCTTCTCAGAGTCAGTAGCTCTCAGGCTTCTGCTACAAAACTGCTGAACCACTGTAGCAAAGCCATGGCCAAGACAGCAAGAGGTCTTACATTAAATACAAAACCCAAACAAAACAAAAATACCCACAGAGGTTTAATTATACACATTCAACTGGCACCATAACTGATCAAACTAGAAACTAAACCTGAAGGGAAAAAACCAAACATGCTTTTCTTTAGTCAAGATTGTCACTTGTCCACACAGTATTACAAAGATAAGAAAAAGAAGTGGTCAGGAGGACCCAAACCAGCTGCCCTTCCTTATCAGCAAATTTTGTAAGTAATTGCAAAGGAATTTATATAACAAAGGCTTTCAGAAAAGAAATTTAGAACAGAAAGTAAATGATACCTGTCATTGGCTGGCCCTTGAATATCTCAAAACTTAAGGGTGTATTTTGGTTTATTCATGCAGAAAGTAGCATATTTAAGATTTATTTGGACAGTCGTTTCTCATAGTCTCTAATAGAGTATTAGATATTCAGCCATTCTTAGAGTGTTGATGACACTGTCAAGCACACAAATATTTTACCATCTGCTCTGCCTGGATCTCTTTAAGGTACCCCAGAATATTAAAGCATCTTGGAGTTTGATACAGGAGCAAGATGTTTCTAAGGCAGCACAATAAAATGAAGATAGTTCAGAACTTACTAGTTCAGCAAAACTGATCCAGGTACTCAATAGTTCATTATATCACAGGGAAGTCAGGAAGAGCCTTTGCTCAAACTGTAATGCCAGACTCACTTACCTAATTTTCAGCTTGTAAGGCAATAGAGATTTTTAAGAAGCAGATGATAGCTAGGCTCTGCATGTAGACACATTTGTGTCAAGGAGAAGTAGTTTCAAACTTGGTAGCATGTACAAGTATATCTGATGACCACTACTTCCATGTAATGCTAACAATCTGGATAATGCGTTCTTCAAAATCAGCAGTAGACTTAAAATGTTTTCTTTCTGGAAATGGGGCATGTTTCTGGAGGTTCACCTTAGCTGCTTTCCATCAACATTTTCCTCCTAAACCAATAGATTCCTTTCAATTTGTTTGATTAAGGGTGTGTTTACTATCATACATTCAAAACAGCACCTGCATTAGCTTCTGCCATGTTTTATGGAAAATGACATTATTTCTGAGACTTCTGTTGGTCCGTGAGTATTTTGAACGCACTGATTTAACAGAGGACTCTGGACTCACCAATTTGCTGCTCATCACACAAGAGAGGAAGAGCTCTTAATCAAATCTAATAAAAGATTACCTGCAGGTCAGTAGAGCCCTGGAGAGGGCACAGCTTGTGTCTGCCCAGCACCTAGCTCAGCCTGTCTCCATCCATCAGGCTCTAACACAGCAGCAAGTTCAGTCCACTGGCCAAGTCTAAACTCTTTCCAAACACAAAGTCTAAAGGCAGGCACAACAAGCACAGCATCCATCAGTGTGAGATCCAGCAGCAGGGGCTTTTCTCCCCAGCTGAGGGATCTGCCTGATCACAAACAACCACAATCAGCTGCCCAGCAAAGACTTAGCTGTTGAGGCATCACCAAGCATCAGATTTTCCCTCAGGATCACTTCTAAACTGGTTTCACCTGACTGCTCCTTCAGCCTCTCTTGATCCCTTGCAGTCAGCATGTTCATCTCCTTTTTAGAACTCTTCCAGGAGTGAACAGTTCTCTTTCATTCCTGCCCTACATCTTATTTCAGGAGAAAAGCCCCATGCTTGAGTGTCCTGACTCTTCTCTCAACAGCTTCCTTCCTGAGCTATGAACTCATAGATCCCTGCCAAGGCTTTGAACAACCATTCTCTTTTCTACCCTAAAGATTTTTCTTCAGCCTTCTTCAGACAGCACGGTCTGATCTGAGCCTGCTGCACAGACAAAAGAGTATCAGCCTGGAATTTGCTCTTCTCCTTGGAACTCTTTTGGGTTCAAGTCACAGGCAAAAGACTAAATGGGTCTTGACATAGATGGTTGCTCATGAATCTGGCCGTAAAGCTCATAGACATACACAGCACCATAAAAGTAGTCCACTCCAGATCCCAGCTTTCACCATGCTTTTGTGTAACCTTTCCACCCCTTGCTGAGAATGGAAGAAGCCTTGGGTGGTCAGAAATTCTGCCCTAGTGGGAGAGCTCCAGAAAAGCCAGTAGAACCATATCAAAATTAAGTGGTTGCAGCATTTAAGCCAATGAGCATTTCCATGTGCCTTTCTGCTTTCCATAACCTGGTGTTTCTAGAGCTAGATGTCATCGCTTGGATTGTACCGAACACCTCCCAAAACAACCAAAACCCAGCAAGCCCAACCCCCCCAAAAAAGCCCCAACAACAAAAATATTCAGCAAAACTGGCTGCACATTCTATGGAAACCCTTTACATTAAGTTGAAGTGTTTTGTCTTCTTAATGTTAAATCAAAAAGAAATGAATCAAAATTAAAATGATAACTTACTCCCCAGAAGAAAGGACAAGACATGTCAGAGTAAACAAAGCAAGGATTAGTGTCTCAGAAATGCCTACTCCCCAGTGAAATACAACAATTCACTGGACAGGCAGATGCATGTCAAGGTCTGCTAAGAGATAATAAAACCTAGGAATTAGGTCTTTCTAAACATCTGTGTATACACCACAGACTTTTCATTCATCCTGGGGGAAAATCTGTGGGCCTGTTTCTCATTCCAAGAGAATTAGCCATCCTGCTCTTGCAATGAGTCAACTCACCTTGCCAGGTCACAACCTGGGTAGGAAATAGCATCGATCTGCTCTAGCCACTCAAACTTCTCTGAAGCAGCTCCTGTGCAGCTTGACAGGCTCATTTCCCAGGAATATCCACTAGGTATCTGCTTACCCTGGAACAGGGACAGAGAAACGGCTATATTAAATATCAGATAGATCTTGCCAGGGCTTGTCGACTCAGGAAGGGTTTCACTATTTCTCTTGGGCACAAATGCTCTGCACCTCTGAGAGGCTAATTTTAATGGTGTAAGCATCACTTAGGTGAAGGGGAGACAAGACATTTGCCATTGTTGTTGCCTCAAGAAAACTCTTCAACTAGTTGATGCTTTTACAGCTTGGCTGTGGGGAAAATGTCAGGTTTCTTAACTTGACAGAAGTCAAAAGGCAAAGCTGTGTTAGGAGGGAATGCACACAGAAAGGCAGGGAGACACATGCATGCCTGGTTAGCATCACCTTTCCAGGAGTTGCTTGGCTCACTAAAGCAACCAATGTCACCTCATGGCAGTTTAGTCTCCATTCGGTTCTGGTTGGGTAAGCTTCCACAGCATCAAATGGCATTGATTGGCATTGATTGGCATTGATTGGCATTGATTGGCATTGATTGGCACCTTGGCTGGTCAGAAAAGTGAGTAAAGACATGAAGAGGCAGGACAGGCTCCCCCTGGGAAGTCCAGTGCTCTGTATTTAACTTGACTCTGCATCTTAGACAATACTTGATAAAAAATTCAGAGACTGGATTTTAGTAATGCTTGTACTGAGATCATACTAAAGCTTAGCTTTTAGAGTGTCAGAGAGAAACACGACTGATATATCCACAAGGGATATATTCCTTTTGCCAAGTGTAAGGGAAGGTAGCTAATTAGAAAATGAAGAAATTAGATCTACTATGAATTTGTTTTTTGAGATTACCAAAACAACAGAAGCTACGTAGCCAAAGATACTTGTTTTGAATATAGCCTTAATTTTTCTTTTCTAAGATGTTACTGTACGAAGACAAAAGAGATTTAAAAATCAGGATTTAAAGTATACTCTTTATTATGGCCAGTCAAGACAAGGTACAGCAACACTACAGAAAATCAGAAAGGAGGATATATTTTAAGAATAATTTATCCTGATGTTCAGGAATGCCAAGTAGGAGCCAGGGCTCCATCAAACACAGGCCGCTTGTCTCAAACATGGTCTCTGCATATTGTCAATATAGATCTCTTCCAGCTTTCAGACCACATCCTGTATCATTTATTGCTAATTAATCCCTGAGGGGGTTATATATTTAATATTGCAACATATGAAGACGTCTTAGAAGTAAAAAACCTAAATCAAAGGCACCTAGACTTTAACCAAAGAATTAATCACAAAGGACCAGACGGCCTCTGGAAGCAGAGCTCTGCTCTGTGCAGGAGAAAATGGTCATCACCTCCAGATACACTGGAAATCTCAAGTCCAAGCCTGGAAAGAGCAGAAGCAGCCCAGGAAGTGCTCTCATTTCTCATAGTAGCCTGAACTCCTGCAAGGATACTGTGGGTGGAGAGTCAACCAAGCCCACAGCATTCACTAACTCATGGCAAGAAAACCACTGGGAAATGGGTCCAGGATTTTGCCAAAAGTAGTTTCCAGGTTAGAAGGAATTTTACAACCAGTCACTCATAAGTGAAAACTAATCCATGGTCTCCACCACCTTTATGTTAGATAGAGGTGCAAATGTGTTGGCAAGTGCTTGTAGAAAAGATGCCACAACAGAATGGTTTTACTGGTAGAACTTCCCTTGGTTCTGCTGGTGAAATATGCCAAACTGACAGATACAGACCACTCCAAGGACTTCTGCCCATTTTAACGTGTCATAAAAAAGCAAAACAATGAGTTATTTTGCATCTCTGCAAGGTGTTATTCCCCTGGCAACAACCCTCCATGCCTGTGGAACAGCTTTAAACAGCACGAGTGGGCAAGACATCAGTGGGTAGTCCAAGTTGGCCTCTGTGGAGAAAGGCAGCACATTGCCTTTGTAACACCTGAACTGCCCCGTGAGCTCTGCTTGGGCTTCTTGAGCAGGGCTTGAGAGGATGCAAAAATATGGATGGCCCTTGTGCTTTGTGTGAGGATGCAGTCCCCCTGCCTGGAGCACTGACATGGCAAAAAGTAGCTCCCACATTCAGGGAGGCTACAGCTTTTGCATTCATAGGCCCAGATTCATAGTCAGGATACAGATGGCATCATTCTCTACTCTTCTTTGGTTTCCTAAGGGAGTACACATTTAAACAGCATGAGAACGAGGGCCTGTCATGCCATCATTTGTCTGAAATTGTCATTATCTCTAAAGCACATGTCACAATCTCAAGATCAAAATAAACGTATCAGCACTTTACCCAGCTGACAGAACATGACACCATCTAAGGAGGTTGACAGAAGAAGTAGGTAAGGCTGAGAAGTGTTCCAGGATGGAGTAGGGGAAATGTAATAGCAGCACACAAAACCTTGGGAATGCTAGGTTTGCCTTGTGTTCCCATTCCCACGGGACGATGTGGAACAGCTTATATGCAAGGTAAAGGGTGCCCACACATCTTGCCATTACTACTCTGGGGTCCCTAACTCCACAAGGTGCATCAGGCTGTCATTGACTACAGTCACTGATAATTATAGAGCTTGAGCAAGTTTCTCTTAAGCCCTACAGTGGGCTCTATCTCAGATCAGTTTCCAACAGTCAAGCCAGTGTCAGATGACATTCTAGATTTACAGCAGAGATCACTGTTTGCCATGCCAGCTCCAAGAGCCTAATGACAAACACTGAAGCTGGAAACTATTTTAATGGGAGCACACAAGCGCAGGAAGTAGTAAAAGTTTTCCAAAACATCCAGTGGGGCAGAGCTCTCTCTCCTGCCCATGGATGCTAGCAAATAGTAATGACCACATTTTAGTCAATGATTACCAGATGCACTGGGCCACCAGATCATGCTGCCCTGGACAAAGATACAGGCTATTTCCACAGTGTCGGGCAGCTGCTCCATCTGCTGGATTAAGCCTACAGCTAAAGCAGTTTAGCTCTACCAGTGTCTCTTGAACGTGGTCCTCTGTGTCAGTCAGTCTGTGAACTGTAGCTATGAATAGTTTTAGCAGCCCTCGGGGAGGTAATGCGTACTATGGAGGTCCTAGTGCTGTGGGTGAGTTGAGTCATTGGAATAAGGAATAAAAATGGTAAGGCCATGGGCATGTTGGCTGGTCTCCAGTTATTCTCTGATCAGACAGGCTCTTGAAAGATAATTTGTGAAGTGATGTGACTGAAGTCAAACCATAAATGAAATATCTTAAAATATATAAACAAATAAGCATTGATGCTTCTGCTTCTGGGTTTCTAGGGTACACAGAATGTCAAGTGACTGATGATGCATACAGAAAGCCTTGCAACAAAGGGGATCAGTATTTGCTGAAATAGAGCACATTACGGAGTTTCACTTTTGACAGAGCTGAATGCCAGCGTGTTCAATCTTCCACACTGATAGACCCAGTCAGCTCAGAGAAAAAAAATTCTGTATCACTCCACACTGTGTATGGTCATTTTTGTCAGGGTGAAATAGGAGGATTTTAAAAGACTATACCCACTTTGCACAGCTTTAAGTGGCCACACAGAGATGTAAAATAAAGAGCATTAGCCTTAACTGTAATTGAAAACTAAAAAAAAAAAGAGGGTTAGGGAAAGACAGAGACCTTTCTTTAAAATGATCATCATTCTTGGATACTGGATAGGATATTTCAGATTACTTGCACTGTGAAGACTTGGTTTAATTTGTGCCTTTTCTTCTCAGGACAGATCACATTTATTCTTACAAAATCTAAAAAACCCCCAAGTGCGATGAAAATGAAGGCTGGGAGAAGGCAGTAATGAAAGTAATGAAAACTATGTCAGAGTACAGTGCATCTGATACAAAGCAATAATTTCTCCATCAGTTGAAGCAAACTCATCTATAAAAAAACCTGTGTAGAAGAGAGCTACTAATGTACAAAGATGTACTAAGGTTGTTAGCCATGTCATAGTTATGAAAATATTTCTTGTTGAGGAGGATCTCATTTTGGGAACCAAGGACCAACAGATTGCTATTTCCTTCCCAGCTGTGATGGAGGGATTTTGTGTGATATTGGGTTAGCTGTCATTTCCCCATCTATATCATGGTTATTGTAAGTACAATCTCTGTATCACAGCAAGGTCACTTTCATCCTGGAAGTTTCAGCATAAGCATAATATATCACTATTCTTAAATGAAATTATTTACAGCACCTGAAAACTAAACTGTTGTCTGTATCCACCAGAATTAATTTCATAGTCTGAGAGATGTCACTGAAAGAAATCTCAAAATATGAAAGAAGAAAGTGCGGCCTTCCTAAAAACTGCTGGGATAGGAACTACCTTTTGGATTCTGGATATCTGTGAAGTTGTTTCATCTGCTGCTTTCCCAGTTTGGTGGGATCTGCTGAGAACAATCATCTCCTGTCCTCATTTATGTTCTTTGGGTTAGAAGCTGGAACAAAGGACTAATGGCAGGGCTAGGTCTTTCCTTTCTGTTTTGATGATTTGAAAACACAACTGCTCAGTAGCCACAGGGGGCCTATACTGGCTGACTGCATTTGCATCCTCATTCCTAAACCCTGAATCATGGTGGGAGCACTGAGATTGGCCAAAGGACTGCACGAGGTGACTCATGCAGCATATATCCCTGCAGGGATTCACAGCCATGCACCCCTTTCCCTTACTGCGCTTACCCTTGTCCTTCTGCCCCAGGTCTCCCTCATGTTTTTAGTATTTCTTTGTCTTGTCTGGTCTAAGCAGACCACAAATGCTGGTGTTCTACATCTGGGTATGCGTCTCTGGGCTGCACCGCATCACGTGATAATAGGAAACTGTAAGAATCTCACAGTGGCATAGCCCTTTCTTGGCAAAGAAAAACCTTTTCAAACCTGACTAGTGAAGTGTAGTTTGGAGTACTACACAAGTCAAATAAAAACACTCGGTATTGTGTTAAATGTCCTAGCAGATTTTACTCCTACTGCCTCGCAATGACTGGCAGAGATGTCTATCAGAAGATATTTGAAAGACAGCTGCATCAAAACACAAGGGTGACACATGCAAGAGCCTTTTATGATATAAATAGGATGTCATTAAAATTCTTTGTTACATGCAATGATAAACACACTACTTCAGATTATTAACTCTGCAGTACCACCAGAGGTACAGGAGAAAATCTCAGGGCATTTCCTCTAAAAACACCTGATTTTGACAGTGTTTTGTAGCCAGGGATTGTTTTGTATTTCTTGTGTGTTTCATAGTTAAAGTAAGGATAAGATAAAGCACTATCTTTTGAGGCTTGCAAGCTCCTAATGAGTTTGTTTCTGTGGTGAGAGTTAGTGGAGCCTGATGCCTTCCTTGAACAAACAGTCTCTGTCTGTGCAATGTGTACACAGCTCAGTGAGTTTACTGAGGGTGAACTGGGAGCACATCACACTGTTTCCCACCCTCTGTTACTGACTCCTCAGAAACTGACACCCATCCTGTCATACGTTAATCTAGGAAGAAGGTCCAGGCCGGCAGATGGTGTCTTCTACTTACTGTAGTGAAGTTAATCCTGCTCATTTAAATTGTTTAACTGTAAAAAAACCCCAACCAACCACAAAAACAATGAAACCAAAAAAGGCCAGAAGACCCTGTGGCCTTGTACCATAGACAGAATGAGTGTGAGCTGTCCAGATGCTCACGTACTCCTTCCCTCACTCAAGAGAAATTAATCTTTATGCCGAATCCATCACCAAGCTCTCTGCCAAGAGGACTGTCAAGGGTGACAGATAGCACTGATCAGTGTATGATCTGTGACTCATGACCTAAAAGAGATGATGGCATTTTGTGCCAGCTGAGGTGATGGCAAACTCAGCTTCAGGTGCACAGAGTGCTCTGGAGCCCAAGTCTGAGGTGTGGAAGTCAGGCCCACAGAGCCACATTTTGGGTGTTCCCATGCACAGGGCTGGGTACAGGGCCAGAGCAAGTCTGGGTCTGGTACACAAGCCAGGCTCAGCTGGAGCCCAGCCTAGGAGCTTGCATCTGGTGGGGAAGGTTGAGCTGCTCTTTGCAAACAGATGATTTTGTGCCCATTAAAACACACCTTGTTTACACTTGAACATGGTAGTGAACAGCTGTTCCCATTACCATCAATATTCAAGATGAAGCTTTGAACCCTATCCATCTGGATGCCTAAGGGAACGCTATCTGAGCTATACTCTCCAAAAACGCTACAAATTGTGTGATCTGTGCTCTCACTGCCACTGCCTTAAAATAGTTGCTTACTTTTTCTGCCCATACACAGCAGGAGCATTGAGAACATTTTTCTCTTCCACATCACTGACTCAAAAGTTTCTTTGAAATACTGTTACCTTTCCAAGGAAACTATACCACACCACAGTATGTGTGTGGCACAACCTACACAACCTCAGTCAGGGGCAGTGGAGTAGTACAATGCATATCCTGGCTGCTATTTCTTAAGCTAGGATCCAGAAATCATTGATACTGCTCCATGCCCAGAGCAAGTCTGATGGAGATTAGACATGCTTACAGAAACACATTTCTGTCAGAAAGAGCTGGTGCACACAATGCAGAATTTATACACTTCACAGGATAACTAGATCCAGAAGCATCTTTCCAGATGGCAAAGATAAGCAATAATTGCTCTACCAGAGCCTGCTGAAAATTAGGTACTACATTGATGTGTTTTTAGGAAACTAGAAGAAACAGAATTTAACTTTATTTTACTAGCAGTTTGTGCCACTTGGTTATAAGCATTTTTGATTTGGTTTTAGGAAGATCTTTGTGTCTTTCCAGCAGCAGCAAAAGAAACGGTGCTCTGCTGACACACATTGACCCCCTTGCAAAGTGGGTCTGTGTGTGAAGCTCCGAAGAGTCTTTGATGTTTTTCCCCAGGGGCTGCTGTGCAAATCTTCACCTGGTTCACCATGAGACCTCCCAGCCCCGAGGACTGGTTTACAAAATTGTTCCGACCAGTTTTAACCACAATCAGTTATTAAACTGATTCAGCTAATCCCTCAGAAACTCCTCTGGGGACACAGGTGTAATAATTGATATCAGTTATGGGTTAGAGCAATTTACCTTTCATTTGGTAAGATGTCATACCAATTCAGAACTTTGTTTCAGGTTCATAAACTACCAAGCTAAGACATAGTTGCTATCAGCCAAGACACTGTGTTTCCAAGTGATGTTTTCCAAAACTGATTACAGTTAAGTCAGTTGGACTATTTGTACAGATCAGCCCAAAATCCCCTGCTCCAATTACATGAGTTTTGGTTTCAAATGTTGGGCAATGCACAAATGAATGATCCATCTGTTCCTGTGGTAAACAAAAGGGTAAGGCAGGCAGTCCTCGACCCTGTTCTTAAAATAGCTCAACATGCAGAAAACGTGTTGAGGAATGAGAGTGAAATGACAGCAGTGAAGAATTTGAAGCACAGATATTCCTTGCAGTCCATCACCCTACAGCTCCTCAAAGCCCCCCAGCTTTAAATGCAGAGCATTTACAAAGTGTTGGGTTTCATGTACATATTTCTCTCCTGTGGTTGTCCCAGACACTAATTATGGCCTTGTCTGTGAGGCTACTCTTATGATACACAAGGGAATAGGTTCATGCTTCTAGAAGCTTGGAGCTGGCATTGCTGAGAACAAGTTGAAACAAAAGAAGGAGTTCAGCTAAATGCAAATGCTCCTGGTAGGGTGGTCATCCCACTAGTAAAACTAGTTTTACTTCTAACCACCAACTTTGGATTAATTAGTTATAAAGCTTAGTTAAATAAGTCAATAGAATTAATTTTAATAAAATTAAATGACATTAAAGAAAAAAAGATTACATCTAGGATTTCTAGGATGGGAGAGGAGCACCAGGGAAGACAATCCCTATGCTCTTATCTGATGAATCTGCCTGTGCAAAAACGAGCGGTATCAAACCCCTTTGCTTATCTATGCAGGCTTGTTTAATGAGACCATCACCTGCTGCAGACTCAGCAGGAAGCAGCCTGGGACTCACTGGCAAACCAGTTTGGGGAGGAGGTTGCCCTCAGGTCAGGCTGGGGTGCATGGGACAGGCAAGTTTGTGCTGCCAGGGTGGCAGGGCAGAGCAGAGCTGGCTGCTGGCACACCTCGGGCTCCCGACACTGCACAGTTGCATGCCAGGGTCGGGGCAGGAAGCCAAAGAGCCTCTGGAGCCTTCCTTTACTGCTCTGTTCTTAGCTAGCAGAGGCACAAAGCAAGGAGGAGGAGGTTGAAGTAGGCTGAGTGAGGGCAGGGTGCTGCACCATGCAGGAGGGCCTGATGTTCACAAGAAAACAGAGCAGCTTCTCAAGAGGTGAATAGCTCTGCTCACACTTTTTTATCACCTTAAATTGCACCTGCTACAGGCCAGCACTGCTGTGCAGGGTGAAGTCTCCTCCTGCTCTGCTTCTCCCTATAAAGATTTTTAGGCTTTTTCTGTTCCTTATGGGGCAATGTGCTGGGTTTGACAGCTTCTTGGAGGGAGTTTGTATGCTGCACTTTTGTTGTATTTTAGTTCAGTGAACATGTGGTAGGTTCTTTCTCAATTTCATCATCAGTGGGGGATTTTTTTCCATTTCATGGACAAGAGTTTTTAAAGTCCTCTACCTATTTTGGGAGGGCACCAGGTGCCACAGCTATACACCAAGCGATGTTGCATTATTATAATGTTTCAGCTAGGTTTCTTTACAGAGTTGAAGTTAGCCTCAGTTTTTCTTGGATTAATTTATTTTTCCGGGGTTCTCTTCAGACAGTCTGTCCTGTCCAGGCAGAGAATCCAAGTTTCATTGCTACTGGTTGCTTTCCAGTGTATTATTAATACTGCTTGACATGACAATTTCATAAGTGCAGCAGCTGTGAATCCAACAATCTTGCTTTTGCTGTTCTTTAGCTTTCAGTGTGCCACTTAGCAGCAATAAGTGGTCTATAAAGTGTAAGTGTAAAAGCATTCCCATTGTCTACCTACACAATGTCAGCCTGCACTGCAGGAACCTGTGTTGCTTCTTACTCACCTGATATAAGGCAGTATCACAGGGTGTTAAAGAAAGAGATGCTAAAGCTAAACCCACTCCTTTCTCAGGGCCCCTGCTCCTGCACTGCACTCCACGTCTCCACACTCTTGTTGCTGTGATGCTGCAGGTCTGATGGATGGTCCCATGCCCATCCATACTGGTCATAAAACGCCCTTCAAAAATCAATTCAGACACATCATTTTGCATGCTCATTTGACGTCTTCAGCAGGAATATGCAAAATGTCTCAGGCTTGAAGCCAGCCTTCTTTTATCTTTGCAACCATTTCTTCTTTCATCTGTGACTCTTGTCAAAGCTTATTAACACTCAATCCTCAAGAATGTTCCTCCATGCTCACTCACTCTCTAATTATACATGGCATTCCCTCTCACATCCAAACCCTCCCATGTTGTTAACCAAATACACTGACACCCAGGCCAGCCTTATACAGCTTTGCAGAGACTTTCTGCATCCATGCTGAGAGCAGCCTGCTTCTCCTCTGCAGCCCAAATCTGCTGGGCAAAGAAGAACCCAGGTGTCAGATCTCTCAGATGTTAAGACTAGGCTGAGAATGGCTCTTTTATGGCAGGAGAATGAATAAGTAATACACCAGGGGCAGGTGAATAGGCCTTGCTTTTCCTGTCATGCCCTCTGCCCGCTCTGAAGGCAATCCCTATGAAAGCTGCCTTTGCCAGCCTTGCATAGCTGTGCTAGCTCTTCTGAAACAGGGATTCTTCCTAGAGAGGTTCTGCAGCCCCTTTCTACTCACTGCACCCACATGAACAGCACTCCCTGAATGAACTGGAGAGGCGAGAACAAAAGAGAGAATAAAAAAATCTTTAAGTGAAGCACTTGCAGGTAAGCGTGCAGTAAAAAATAAGAAGTTTTATGTCAAAGTCCATGGTGTGATTCACTTTGAGGCAGCACAAAGAAAGAGAGAAAGGGAGAGAGAGAGAGAGAGAGAGAGAGAGAGAGAGAGAAAGGGTTGTTTTTCCTCCAAAAGCCGAAATGGAAAGAAATCTTGGGATTGTGGAAGAATTCCTTGAAAGGACAAGGTGCTCAAGAAACAGGAGAAAAGCCACCAAGCAAGGCTAATAAGACTTATTTTCCATTGGAGATATAGACAGTAGTTCTTCCTGAAGCACCAAGACAGCATTTAATCAGCTCTGAGCAATCCTTGCCACAGATTTGTAGCCTAATTCATAAGATTGCCATCATTCACAGGAGGCTTTTCTTTGCTTCTTGAACAGAAAAGCAAGACCCAGCTAATAAATGGTTCAGTATTCTCCATTGCTTGGTATCTATTTGTTAGGTCCAAACAGTAAAAAGCACCAAGGAAGAAACAGACACCAAACAGCTACTTCCCAAGGGACCAGAACAGAGATGGACAGTGGTAGATATCACTGAAATGTTTTCACACTGCGGGCAGCAGCAGTGGAGGATGTAGGTAATGCCAGACAGGGCACTGGATAAAGTGTACTGCCTTCCCTTTACAGGACAGTGCTTTGAATTGTGCCTTCAAGCTAGTGCCCACCCCAGCACCCTGTTAGCAGCACTGCAGGATTGCCAGAATGCCATTTCAGGCCCAGTGGCTCTTTGTACAATGGGTGGTTTCTGCCGGGGCCTGACACAGCAGTGGGAAGGTGGCTGTAGGCAATATGATCACTCTGCACAACAGAAGGGGTTTGTCTAGTTATCTGCCTCCTCAACAAACACAGTTTTGAGACATGATTTCTCAAGGCCTGGTTTTCAAACAGAGCGCAATAGGAAATACATCAAGTGAAAAATGGGCGGACTTCTGCTGATACGAATTTTGTTTACAAGCCTTTAAAATTATTGTAAATGAGTGGCAATCCAAACCCAGCAGGTTTGATGGGGCTTTTTGTTCAAAAGATCTTGTTTCATTGTCTGTATTAAATACAAGATTGAAATAATGTAAACAAAAAGAAAATTTCCATCTTAGATGGTTACAGCATCAGGACCTTGCAGTAGGTTTGGTTCTGGATCTGTTTTCTTCTAGCAAAGAAGTCACTACATTTAACCCAAAGGAGAAAGCATTATTCCTCACCTAAGCTCAGTCTCAGCTGCCACCCAGTGGAATTAGAAATCTCTGCATTATACCAGTGGCTCCTACTGCTGCCTCATCACTCTTGTCTACAAGATTTTAGCGACCAACTATAAGATTTGATTTGTCTGCAGTGTTTCCTTCCCACAGATTCATATAGCACTTCAGAGAAATATCACCATTTTCATTTCTCATAAGAGAAACTGAGGCACAAGAACCAAGTGATCTTCCTGGTTATCCTGCAAGCCAGAAACAGAGTTGGGGATAGAGTATGCCTTTCACGGTAATGTCCTAAACATGGCTGGCTGCTGATCCAAAGAAGATCCTACGGGTTCTTGATTTGAAGCAGAGGCAACAGCACCAAGCAGAGGGAAGAGACAAAAACGTGGTGAAGGCTGCAGGTGGGATTAAATCTGTCACTTTTAACCTGGACAGCCAGTTCCCTTCTCTTTGTGGTCTTCTGTGTTTGCTTAAACTGAAATGAGCAAGCAATCTGGTTTAAGAGATGTCTGCAGGGATTTTGCAAGCTGTCATGAGTTATCTGTCACTCTAGGAGAGCATGCTCCGCTTACTGCAACAAAAACCTTGGCATATGGTAGGATGTAGAGGTGAAAGACAGAGCTGTCTGTACAGCTGGAGGTGCAGCTCCTTGAAATAAATGGCCAGCCAGAAAGCCAGAGGTACTATGAGAAGAGGAAGTTCTACACAGAGGCAGGGACAACTCTAACAAAAACACAGACAGAAATTGCCCTTGTGTTAGGCTATGACCAGTTTTTATGCAAGGGGAGCATGACATACTTATCAGGTCTTATGGGAGCCCTGGTGTCCAACGATCCCTCATCTGTCTACCCACAATTAACATCAGCTTTAAGCCTTTGTGAGTTATTTCAGTGAAAGAAGGTTAGGAATAGCTGGAATGTTTCTTCCCCATCCTGGGAGGGGCACAGAGCTCTGAGCTGCAGCTCTGCCATAGCAGGGACAAGAGCTGAGTCCCTGGATGGATGGAAGGATAGGGATGGATGGAAGGCCCCTAGCAATAGGTAGTGGCAGAAAGAGGAGGTACTTGTTTCTAAAAACAAAATGTATGCACGCATACACTTGTATATATATATGTGTATATATATATATATATATGTTGCTTGAAAGATTACATACCATGTCATATTCACAAGAGACAGATTCTGAAAAAGCAAGTAAAGCCCAACCATCTCTGACCTAAATTACAATAGTCAGGATAAACATATAAACAAGTTGTTTTTCAGAAGAGGAACGCTTTGTACCTTCTGCTATGCTCCTGAAGAGCACTCTGCACAAGATAATCATCAGTAAGAAAAACAGAACTTTTCTGTAAGCTTATATCTTGCTCCTTAAATAGCTGGATTTGAAAAGCACATCTCTCAAGCACCTAGATCGAGGTAGCACATAACACAAAGAAGTGACCATGGGGGATTTAAGGGATTCAGGGGAGACTGCTCAGCAGCCAGCAACTCAGGCTATTCCTGGTCAAATGAGAGGCTTACCTTTCAACCCACTTTTCAATTTGCTCTGCCTTTACTCCTGTTACAAGGAGAGGTGCAGCAAACACTGAGCAGGAGGTGAACATATTCACATGAACACATGTTCAGCTGTTCTCCAAAGTCACTGGAGACCAACAGTAGTTTCACAGTATTTTCACTTTGCTACTGAAAGCTCACATCACTGAAAGCCTACTTCAAACCAAGAGCCAACAGCGACCCAGTGCCACAGAGTAATCCCAAATTTCAGTAGCATTTTCTCTATTTGATGGCATCATCAAGCAATGAAAAAAAAAATCCTTGCTAGATTTACCAAGTGGATACTATTTCAGAAGCTTTCATTTTCAAGATTTATATCTTCAAGATAAAAAATGACCTACTTAACTTTTCATTATATGTCTGGAAGAAAATACTTTCTAGTGCTGAGAGAATTTTAAAACAGTTTCCATAAAAAAGCAAATCCCTGAATGGAATGTGCAGCAGCAACAAGCGTCCCTTGGTATCACCTACTTAACCTCATGCACCACTGCATCAAAATCACAGCAGGTGCAAATCAGGGGCTGACTGACTTCACTGATCAGAGGCCAAATGATGTTGATGAGGAAGATGAAGGGAATGAGCTCTGGTCTGGAACACAGGCAGCCTCATGCAGCCAGATCTAGGTACAGACAAGTCCAAGCAGAATAACTCCATGAAAGAGCCAAGGTTCAGTGTGGGGGGAAACAACTTGGGGGGGAGGAAAGGAGATCTGTGTAAATAGAAATCTTATTTACCCAACTGTCTTTGTTATTTAATTTGTTGCTCTGGTTTCACTGTAAATTAAATCCAGAGAATGTATTCTGGATCCAGCCAATCATGTAATGCTGGACAACATGTCCAGGCACACCAGCTGCTAAATTGCCACCAGCCTTCAATCTGGAGCCATAGAAGACACAGAGCTGGGCTGATGGAGTTACCCTCTCTCTAAACAGGCCTTGACAGGTAAGGTACCATCATGCTCTGACTAGACAGTGGGACATGCAGACAGCAGACTGTATGTATGTGTTTCACTTGGCTCAAGAAATCCACGAGAACAAGTCTCTTCAGTATGAGGGGATACCTCCTGCTCAGGTTGTTTTTGTTGGAAAGAGTTGCTGCAGCAGCTGCTGTTACAAATGTTTGTTCCCAAACCAGAACTGAGGGATTGGGACATCTCAAGAAAAGTACTTCTCTATCATCTGGCCAGGGCAGTGGGCTCTGTTAGCAGAACCCAACTGAGGGCATTCCTTTTGGACCTGCAGGTCTAATGTGCTCCATGAAGCAAGAAGAACAGGTCTCCCCACCCCTCAGTCTACCTTCCATTCACACCTGGATCCTGATGAAATCCTTACCCTGGTGCTTGCTGAGGGTACTCCAAACACAGCCATTCCAACCAAAAACCACAAGGTTAATGATCAGAAGGAGAGTGGGGTTTCCAAACTGATTTTCTGTAACAGTTCGAAGTTAGTTCAAATAAAGCTACTTCAAGTCTCAAGCAATTACAGTTCTCCCCAGACTGCTGTCAACCAGAAAGCTCAGCTGTACAGCACTACTACATCCTTATTTTTGTTCTGTGTCTACCACATTATAATGAAACTATAGGTGAAGGTCAAGCTCATTTTAGGAGTTTTTATTTACAAATATCCTTTTCTTTTCTAAAAGATTAGTCACCTTTTCATCATACTCAGACCCTAGGTGTATGATCATTTGTTTACAGCCATAAAAAGTTATAAGATTGTATTTTCAAGACTTTTCTTCCTCATGATCTAGAAACATGTTTGAAATGGCAAAAGGCTGCTCCAGTATGTTAGAGTATGGCTCAGCTCCATCTTTAAGTCTATGCAATGATCTTTGAATGAGAGCTATAGATAAATTCGCTAAATGCAAAGAGAAAAAAAAAAAAAATCAGTGAAATATTTTTTAAGGCAAAAAAGCAGTGAAACATAACCCACACAAAGTAAATATATCTTAGTTTTGAAAAGTAAGAAGATACTGCAGGCATTTAACTTTCTCTATGAAGATCACCCCACTGAGAATACCCACTTCAAAACCATTAGGGTTTTGGAGCATCTAACTTTGGTCTTCTCCATTGTCTTGTAAGACACCCAAAAGAGGCAGTTTAACATATCCATCAAGAATCCAGCTCCCTCACAATAAGAGAAGGTATTTATGGATTGAAAGGTGATTTTCAACTTTACCTATGTCCAAAATGTCCAAGGTGCTTCAGAGACTACAGCAGCAGCAGCCCTCCTGGACGCAGTCTCTGTAGCTGTGGACATGATATACAAGGATTTTAATTCTGAGCAGAGTTTTGTCCAGAAACACTGTCTGGACAATAACCTATGACAATTTATCTATCCTTTCTTCTGTTGTTAACCTGCCACTCTGTAGGGAACAGCAAACAAGAACAGCTAATTGGAATGGACAGTGGAGAAAGTATTTAGAACATTTAGAAGTGGATATCAGGAAATGACAGTTTCAGTGTTTGTTTGTAACATTTTTCTTAGCACAAAAGAGTCATTCAGAGGATATAGAAAACGTCAGAGTTGTTCTTTGGAAATTCGTATTCCAAATGATACATCAGTATTTTGCAGTTATTATGATGTCCCGGCCAAGAGGAAGGACTGCCTTGTATTAGCTTTAGTACAATATGATGGTTTCTGCCTCCAAGATGCCTAATGAGTCATTAAATTATTGAACAGTCAGGCTACCAAGAAAACCAAAATAACCCCACAACAACAAAAACCCCAAAGCGCAGGGAAAGGGACTTGTTTGGTTTTGCTTTTGAGAATCTCTGTAGTAAATGAGAAATATCTAGTCAACCTTAGTAGCAAAGGCCAACTTTTTTGCCTGCATGAATTAAAATTGCTGGCAAGATTAAGAGAGAAAACTGTTTCTAAAGAACTCTTCTGGCTCGGTGCAATGACTATAGGAAGCTGGCTTATCCCTGGAATCTAGTGGGATTTCTTTGCATTTCAAGGGAACGAAGATGGCATTTTTCTCATAGCACTCCTACACTTTCCCTGTAAATTGCTTGACCACTGGATGCAAACTAGAATACAAAATCACCATTCTTATGTCTGCCTTCCCCACTTTCAGGACAGCTGCTTTGGGGAGAAGCAATTGGTCACAGATTCCAGTACACAGAAATTGCCACTGACTTCTCTGCCTGGAGAGCTGCAAGCAAACTTCCCATGACATGTCTCCTTTTTTGCTCACTTTTGCATCATCCTGAGGCCATCTTGCTTATTGTAAACCTCTTTTCATCACTCAGTTTGACACTGATCTTCATTGTTATTCAAATTACTTTAAACACCAAAGCTCTAGTCCTGCTCAGAATAAAAAGGCATTTTCTGCAAGCATTTCCTCATGGCTATAACCTGCCACCCCAAATCAGCTATTGCATGGGCACACCAGAATTTGGACTGCACCAGTAATCAACATAGAAGCATGACCTACTGCAAAGCCTCTGACTGCATAATGCTCACAAAAATACCCTTTTCTGGTAGGTAGTGGAGAGAATAATGTCATATTTAGGATTGAAACAGCTCGAATGAATAGGATGATTCCATTGATTACTTCAATCAATGAGATGATTGCTTTTCCTCCTACAACTCCCACTACATTTACAGCCTCCTAAAACTATCACAAAGATGAATTCCTTTCATAATAACAACATTACCAGTCTAAACTAATAAAGAGCCATCAGCCAGCAGAAAACTGTAGAAACTGGCTTGTTTCTTGATGAAAGGTTACCATGTTCTCTAAATTTGTCTGTTAAATTCCAGGCTACCTCCTCCATGAAATGCCCTAGTATACACAGCTGTTGCTTCATGTAAGAGCACAAACACTCAGCAAAAGCAATACCTTTGAGGAATTCCATCAAGCCCATGCCTCAATATGCCTCATGTTTGAAACAACATGTTCAGCGTATTGGTTGAGTCTTACGCTCCCTTCTGCAGGGAAGAATGCAAAGCGAGAAGCAGACAACAAACACAGTGATAGGGACAGAGTTAATGAAATGAACTGATTTTAGTCCTGGCCCAGAAACTGCATGCAAATTTTCAAAATCTTCATTTAAAGTGTAAAGCTTCTTCAGGGTATGGAAATTTTGGTGAATATTCAAATATACATGTACATATATGTATTTATACACATACACACAAATATACACGCATGTCGGTATATGTATATTTAACTCAAATATTTATATCTGACTTTATGAAGCAATTAATTCATTTAATCATGCTAGAATAAGGAAATCCTAAACACAAATTTTCCCTAGTAACAGCACTACACCAATAGGAATGACACGGTGGACTCTTTCCAGACTGCCATATTGTAATCATGATGGTATAATTGCAAACAAGAACAACGTGTAATCACAATATTGAGTGCATCACCTAAAATGTTCAAAATTGTATTTCTTAAGCAGCTGAGATAATGTATTAGCTAGGAAAGGGGAACACTCAAACAAGAACCCTGGCCATTCTCACAGCGTGGGCACAGGCACAAAGCTGGAGGGCAAGCTAGAATGAGGACTACAACTACTGAACAAATGGATACCTGCAGCAAGGAAGTGATGTTAGTGTTTATTTTATGTTTATTTAATAAGCTACTGCCTTGAAAAATGATGTGTCAAATCAGATTTAAAATTCCCCACTCTCACAAGTGATGAAAGACTGACCATTTACAAGATCAGCTTTACATTTTTCCTACTAGGCAGCCACAGTAGGCTCAAAGCCTCCAACCTAAGAAATGCAGATTACAATTTTCTTATTTAGTAGGTTTTAATAAAAGGCTCTGTCTAGCATGAATGTGGAAGGCATTAATATTTATGCCCAAGTGAAAGAGGGGTGTTTGTCACTTAGTGCCATTCCTCTACAGAACACCTTAATCTCCCTAGTCACTACTGCTCATATTTCTTTCCTTTAAATTTAACTGCCTTTCTTGCTGTGACCCGTTTTCTAGAGAACATATACTCAACTAATGCTGGTAGAGCAAATCAAAACTGTCACTATGATTCCTTTGAACAGAGATACATCCTTTTCATTTGAAACATAACACATCAGGGTTTTTTCAGGCATCTATTTCTAAATGGAAATGCTAGATCTGTTTAGCTAGGCTAGTTTAAACCTACCTTAAACTGAAAATTAGTTATTCTTATTACAGCATCAAAAGCTCATTATTTTCCTCAGAACAGGATGGAGTACCTCTACTAGAAAGTCAGTTGCTATCTCTTACACAAAAGCCACACGTTCCACAATACTCAATAAAAACCAGATGGGAATAGCTCTGCTGATCTGCTTTTTGACACATTTGTCCCCCTGCAAAGCAAATCCCTCTGTGGACTTGCTTGATGCTTCTGAAGCCTCCCCAAATGTAGTGACTTAAATGATAAAGCTGAAGCCAGAGGGAGGAAATGCCTTTGTGATTTTTCCAATCAGCTCAGCACCAGACATGCTCAGCTCTGCTTCAGCACCTTGTTTCAGCTCAAAGTGTTTAATTTAACTTACTGAGAAAGATTATTTTCCTTCATTGCCCAGCAGCAGCCTGTAGCCTACAGAAAATGTATCCATCTGTGTGAATCCTGGGATGACCAGGAGTTCTTTCCATCAGGCAGCCCCAGCAGAACCCTCTGGGGTGGGGCCCATGTGCTGTGCTCCCCCTCACTGCAGGAGAGCTGCTGAACACCCCCATGGGAACTGCAGGAGCAGGCTCCAGCCACCCTGCACAGGGACAAGGTGCTGCTGCCTGGAGCAGCGATGTGCAGAGGAGGCAGGCTGGTCCACAGCAGCAGTAGGAAGCAGCTTGCAGGAGGGTAAGGCAACAGGATGTCTGCTTGCAGGGGTTCAGCAGGAGCTGGGGTCTTTCTTCCTGCTGAAGACAGCTTCTCCCAAGAAATGCAGTCTTACCCCTCAGCTATGACTTCGAGCTTGTCTTCACTTCACTGGCTCCGGGTTAAGCGGTATAAGTCCCACCTCGTGGGGATCCCCTGCTTCCAGAATACATGCATTTTCTCCAGCTCCCATGACAGGGAGGTTGTGCTTTGGAAATGGGGTTCTGGAATGGGTTTTGGCAGGGGAGTAGGAGCAAGCTTCTGTCTGGTAAAGTCAGACATTCTTATCTCCCATGGCTGAGCTGCATCCTTGGCCATATGTTGCCACATGGATGTTAAGGATCCCTAGTGGTTCTAACAGAGCAATTTTTCCCATTATTTAATAACTGCTCCTGGAGCCTGTGTTTGACATGCCTTTAGAAGGCCTGTCACTACCACTTTTCCTAAAGACTGTTTTTTATGGGTTGTACAGGGCTCTTGATCTCCACATATTTGGATTTATTTTAAAAACACCTCTTCCCTGTCCCCTGAAAAAGGACATTGGTGTCAGACTGTGAACTGCACACATTGGAAGACAAAGTTACTACACGGACAAAGAAATCAGAGCAAACCTAACTACTAAAAAAGGCTCCATTAAATCTTTTGTCATGGGCCATCAGAAGCTTTTCTCACATAAATGAGCATCTTTCCACTTGCTGCACTAAGAGTTGGATCAAGACCTTGGCTTTTGTCCAAGACTCAGTTTTTAAGTGCAGCACTTGTCCAGAATAGTCGCCTGTGTTTCAGGGGAGAAAGCAAGCCAGAAGAAAGCAAGGAAAGTGAAAGGAATTCCATCACACCATCCCACTGATAACCAAACTCCCTACAGCAGAACTAACTGACTTAAGCTAGTCAACAGGTCCAGTGCAGCCAGGCCTGTGTCCCAATTTAAAAATGTAGCCTCTGCTACAGCTGTTTGCGTGACATTTCAGTCCAATGAAATGCTTCTCTAAGCTGCTTTTGGAAAAGCAGATGTAAGCTCCTCACTCACTTAGACATTACTGAAAATCTACCCTGCTCATATTAATTAAAAGGAGAATAATTCTCATTACTGATCCTAATTAGCACTAGATCCGGCAGAGGGTTCTGTATCGTATATGAGTGATGTTTAATGAGCGTGTGGCAGATGTTACTCATCTCATTTAACGTGCAGCTGGCAGAACTTTTTCTCACAGAGTATTATGGTGAAAAAAAAACAGCTACAAATAATGCTTAGACCTAAACTGTGCTTTGCAGAAGTGTCTTTGGGCTGTTGGTTGACCTGGTTTGGGGGTTTTTTTTGTGCCCTCCACCACCAATTCCTAAAGGTCCAGCTTTGTTTTTGTGGAACTAGAAGAGTGCCACATATTTCCAGGGCGGCTGCACGACATCAAAGAAGAAGGCAAAGCTGCAAGAGGTTATTTTTGTGAAGGAAAAGGGACAGCACACCACAGAGCCAGGCGAATGCTAGTTGACAGAGGCACACACGCAATTACTACTGCATACCTCAGAGCTGTCCCGGTTCTCTCCAAACTCGGTGTGGCTACAGCTGTGTCCTATAACTGCCAGCAGCATTGAAAAGTGACACCATAGGCGTATCTGTCAGGTGATTAAGAACACCAAAAAATATCAGTCACAAATTCTCCCCATCAAAGGGCTGCTGCCCTGTCAGGAAAACCTTGTGGCGGGCAGGTGGCTGTTGAGGTGGCCGAGCATCAGCAGCAGGCTCCGCCTGGCTAAAACCCATCAATCATGGCAGGCAGTCCCTCAATTCTTCAGCACCGGCAGCATTACAAGAGCATGCTATTAAATATGAATATCTTACGGTGCTAAGCTGCCACCCTCTATAAATAGCGAGGCATTCATTTTAATCGTTATATTGGAATATGGAAGCCTGGAAATATCTTGCTTTGGGATTTGAATATATATTGCCATTTGCAATGTTCTACTGCTCGGTAAGCTCCCCTAAATGGTTAGCTACTTCTATCAAGAACTCATTTTATATTTTTCTCAAGTACTGCAGAACTCTGCTGTAGAAGTTGCAAACAAAAAGACACCTGCAACTTGGACTTTATAAGAAAAACACACTTTAAAAACAGGGTGGATTTTTGCGTGTATTTAGCCAAAAGGCCCTTTTTTAACTGTAGTTAAGTGAAGGATTTATAACAATTAATGAAAATAAAATGAATTAGAATAAATCCTTTGAAAGTGTTGCCTGGAATATCAGTTGGTCCCCTCAGTGTTGTCATCATCATCTATGAGATGCAGCTGCACTCACCTTGAAAATTGTGTTCATGCTTGCTCAGATAACCAGTTCTGTATTAAAGTGGAAAAGAACCACAGGTGAAATCTGCGGAGGAAGAGAGCAAGAGAAGCCACCAAGTTTATTTTCTGATGTAGAATTTTGCTTCCTTTATTGTTTTTTTTTTTTTCTCCCCTTTCTCTTCACTACAGTCAGGACTCTCAGGAGAGCCTTCCTCAAAGCTGCCTGATGGAAAATTACCACTCCAGAATAAAAAGTTTTTTTAAAGGGTGGCTTAGTTATCTCCTAGCTCCTCCCTCCAGGCTACGAGTGATGCCTTCAGAGGCTCTGTTCTGAACTTTTAAGATAAGCTAAATCACCCTCTGCATTTGTGGTGAAGGCTTCCTCAGATTTTGTAGCAGAGGCAGTGGGTTCTTCAGTGCCAGTCATGGGACTGTGACTGGCTTCAGGTTTACAACAAACTTTGTTTCAATGCAGCTGCTTCATAAAATACTTTTGTGCATGCCCTGCACCCCTGTAGATGTGCCCAGCATTGTTCCTGGGTTCAACCAAGTGCTCTATAGAGCTGGTCAGAGCCACAAGTATTTGACAATGCTACCAAAGAGTGCAAAGGCAAGGAGAGAACCATTGCATCTTTCCCGAAACTCCTGTCTTTTCCTCCATTTTATTTGGAGGAAAGAACAAAATGAAAGTGTGTAACTCTGAATAAGAAAGAAAAAACCATTTTCTTTCTTACAGAAGAAAATTGCACAACTTGGTTTAGTAGCATATTTTGCAACATAGCCTGCTTCCTGCCCTTTTAATACTCAGGGGACCACAGAAATCAGAATGCTTTCGGCAATATAAGAAGACTTAACAGTAAAGGAGAGTGCCACATTTCACAAGTAAGGCAAGGGGGTTAAGAATAACATCTCTCTTTCCAATTTCATATCGGCTTCTAACTGGGGCGGAATGACCGTTACGGCTACAAAGCACATTTACCCTGTCCCAGATGCACTGGTTTTTCTATTTGCTCTCTGCAGATTTCCCACTCCAAGAGCATCCGTATCCTCGTAACCATGGAAACCACTCATGGCAAATTCCCTCAAAATGCAAAAGCAGAAAGATGGAAAGGAACACATATTTTAAGAAGGTTTCACACAAAGAGGAAGAAAGCATCCTGTTTTCATAGATGCAAGACAGGATAAAACCGCAGTATCCTCATGCTGGAGGGCTTGCCATGGGACTGGTGACCTTCCTCACTGGACAGCTGGCATTAGACAGAGTCCTTCGTTTCATCTTTAGCCTTGCTGTTGTACTCTGTCAAGACTTGCACAGTGTCAAAGGTATTCTGAAGATCTGGCAGATCAAAGGACACAACAGTGAATTTTCATGGCAGTATCTGACAACCTTGCACCATGCCTAGGACAGATGCACTTTGAATTCAAAACTGTAACTTAGAATTCTGTCTTCAAAAATAAAAAATAAAGGTATGAGTAAAATCACAGAAAAGGTAGAGTCATATCTGAGCAGACCTTAGTCCACCTAGTTCAGTTTTCTGCCTCCAACAGGATCTCTAAATGAGGTAAAAAACAAGTGCCACTTGGAAAGCACTTTCACCCTAATACTCTCCCAAGCCTTAAGAGACTCCCTGAGCTCTGTTCCAAACACTCTTGCAGGCTCCTTTCCAAAACATCCTTTGGCAGGCACCACAACAAGCCTCATCCACTCCTCAGGAACAGCCACCTCCTGTTTGCATTGATCCTGCCTCCAAACAGTGTCACTTGATGGGCCACGGTTCTCATGCACAAAGAAATAACAAGAAGTCAATCTCTATTCCCTGTTCTGTGTCACTCATGACTTTGTAGATCTCTATCACATCATCCATCCATGCTCAGAAAGGGACAGTGTAAATTTCAGCCTACTTAACTGTGCCTTGAAAAAGATCATCTCATACCTTTGCTCACACAAATTACCTTTCTTCAGACTTTCTCCTGCCGTGATACATTCAAGATGAGAGGACCAGAACTGTGTGGGCGGGAAGGGGGGAAGCTGGGGGTGTGACCCTTGGAGTCCGGCTTTATTAACCCAGTTCTCTTTCTACAAAGTAATAGTATTTATTATTTTATTCCATTGCTACTGAGTACTAGCTGATGGTTTCATGGAACCGTTACAAACCCGCAGTTTCACTCTTCCATAAAAATAACAGAGTGTTAGCTCAGAATATTATATGTCGAGTTGGGATTAATTTTACCCAGGAGTTTCATTTACATGCACTGAATTTCATCTGCTATTTTACTATCCATCTCTCAAATTCAGGAGATCATTCTTCAGTCTACCCTTGAGCTCCTTCAGAGCACTTGGGTGATTAGTACCATCCCTGGCAATCTGTTAATTTTTATGTTTTTTATTTGTACCTCAGCCTGTTCCAGAATTACTTGAAATTTCAGGCTGAGCATTTGCTGAATCACTGCTAAAAAGAACGGCATAGGACTCTCCCCAGCTTCTTCTACCGTAAGCAGACACAAATAATTATCATCTCTGCAGCAGTCTTATCCACATGGCTAACAGATGGCCCTACTAACCTTCTGGTGAATGTTTTGTTCTTGGTGCTAGGCCCTGCAGCTTCTCCTCCCCCTCTGAGGGCCACCGCTCAAGGCCAGCTCTGAGATGGTGCCACTGTGTGACCTTGGACCTGACTGCTGGGAACAGAGCTGGGAGAAGCCTTGCTGGGGCTCTCTGCACCTTCCAGTGTATTAAGGTCAAGCCCTTGCTCTTGGTCCCTGCCCAAGCTATGCTGTAGATGGCCCCGAGCCCACCCTTGCCTCTCACAAACCTAAATCTGCCCCAATAATTTAACTTCCCAGCCCTGCACCTCCTTGTCACTATGGATTTCTATCCTCAGCTGGACTCCTGGCTGTCCACGGTCACAGTCACCCAGCCCACTCTGCTCTCCCTGCCTGGCACCCACCGTGAGGGAGCTGTCCTACCTACTTGGCTTCACCTTCACTCCCGGCTCCCCGTTCCCTGTGGAGCAGCCTCAGCCCTATCACTGCTCGGCAGGCAGGCTGGAAGGACGACCATGTCCTTTTCCTATCTGATTCTCATAGTTGTATTATACTATAATAAATATCAAACCCATGATGACCAAACCTGAGGAATGGTTTTGGAAAGAGATGTGGAGAGGAGGAAAAAAGAAAGGGACCTTCAGTTTATTCTGGTGTAGGAGAGGAGGCTCAGCTGCTGCGCACACCACACACATTCCCTGTGCGTGACCTTAATCTGGTTGCTTAGCTGCTCCCTGTCAGTTCCTCTTGATCTTAAAAGGGATTAAACTTTCCTCCTGAGAACAAAAGAATGCTCCCTTCCTTCCTTCCTCCCTGTAACAAATGTCAACAGCAACAGCCCTGACTAGAGCTGGGAAGACTTGGAAGATTGCCATTAACTTTAGCAAGTCAAGAAAGAGGCTTCATTTACAGAGCAGGGACAAGATGAGCTTTTTAGTAGAAAATTTACAGTAAAGATAATGGTTCTCCTCTGTGTTCAACATATATAAAAAAACTAGCACGTGGTTGGGTATCAGATATAATCACTAAGCCTTGTGAAATACACTCAAACTTGAAGAACACAGCTTTTCATGCTGAAGCACCTAAAATTTACTAGTGAATATATAATACATTATATTGTGTCAATGTAGCCAGTTTTTAGCCTCAGCTAACACATCTTTCTTTTTAAAAATCTGTATTTTGGCAACAATTTTACTATGCCAATCTACAAAGGAATTGGCCTGTAGTCTTCCACTGACTATGCTTCAGAAAATTCACTTCTACAATACTAATTATTAAATAGCTTTCAAAAATAATGCTAAAGCAGTGTTGAAATACACATAGGGACACAAAAAGTTAAAAATAAAAGTCATTCTAAGGTCTACAGTCATGTCTCAGCAAGCTGTAAGTGAACTGCAAGGAGAGCAAAAGCAGGAAGAGCACCTCAGAAAGACAGGTTGCCAAAACACCAGGTTTTATTGGCATAAAACCCAACTGTGATATTAAAATATCATTTCTCCTGATTCTGTTTAAGAAAACTAATGCAGTTTTATGGTGCTCTGCATTTTAAATAATGTTTTTCCCCCCTTCTCTTCTTCCTCTCTTTTGCTGCAGCCTTCTTAATGGTAAAGTGACAATAGAGGAGCAGGAGAAAAACAGTAATATAAACATCAGGGGGAAAAAGAGAAAAATCAGAATATGTAATTTCTTATAATGAAACTGTTCAGGGTAAAAATTGCTCTGAGAAAAGTCTTGCCATAATGGCATGTATAGAAATATATGAAAAAACAGACCTGGAGGCTGAAACAATATTTGTGGTTTGTTTTGTTTTAAAACAATTATGTTGGTAATAATTTTAGGAACATTGTAAATACTGTGAAGGAAGACTGTATCTAAAAGCTTCACCTTTTCTCCCTCCCATTCATATAATTTCCTACTATTATAACCTAACTCCTTACAACTTTTGGCTCTTAAAAGAAGTTGTCACACCTACATTCATGTCCATAAATATTTAGGTCAGCTGCCTAAAATATTTATCTTAAATCAGATTTCAGTGCCATCGCTAAGATTAAGCAGCACTGGTATTAACAGGGTAAAATGAAAACAAACATGCTAATTGTCTCACTTTCAGCTTTTGATTTTAGTCCTGCATTTGAATGCCCTGACTTGGTTTCTGAACAGAGAATTTCATACAGCATCCACCCTGGTATGGGAGAGGATATTGATAATAATAATTACAATGGATCACAAGACACTCCTCAGCTCTGAACATTAAATGGAATAAGGACTTGGAATCCTGGTCTAAAAGTTTCCTAGAAAGGGCTCGATATTTACTACATAAACCCTAGGACACAGGCCATAGTCAAAGGAAGAGGGCCCAAGGAATCAGTTTTTTTCATTGCACGTCATATCCTTTCTCCCAGGTCCTCGCCATTCAAAAGGTTTAAATTGTTGTGCTGGATCCAAAGAGAGAGATACAAAATCCTTACCTTAAATCTGCAGGCTGGTGTATGAAAGATAATACATTTACACTGGGTGAGTAGCAGATCCTGCTACAGGACTTGTGCTGACAGTAATTTAGAGGTGAGTTACTTGGGAATAGCTTGGTATTTAAATACCATGCAAGACTCTGGAGAGCAGAGTCACCTTGAGTCGCAATCTCAGCACTTCTTGAAGTGTGACAACCACCAGGTGGGAAGCTGCTTTTCCCACCTGGGGAAACCCCTCCTATGCCGTAGGTAACTCACTACAGGCTTTAATTGCTCAGAGTAGCACTTCTTCTAGATGTGTGCCACGTACACCTGCCTTAACCAAGAATTTGACATCCATGAGTGCTGTAGGTGTCTGCGTGTCTAATCTGCAGCCCTGCCCTCTGCTGCAATTGTAAGCTGTGGGCAGCTATTTTTAGCACAGCATTCCCATTGGATGTGTGAGGTTGGAAGCTGCTCCAGTGACCGGAATGATAACAGGACCGTACACAGGGAGCATAATTTCCCTCTTCAGCCTAATTAATTGTGTTAGGGGAGGTTTCCAAGTGAGAGCATCTAACTGCATATAAAATGAAAGACATTCATCTTCCTTTGCAGCTATTAATGAATCACCATTTAGATGCCTAATAAACTTGCATATTAAATTCTAATAGCATCCTGCTTCCTTCATTAACCTGAAGCACTCTATTGGTGAAAAAACTATTCTTGTACTAGGCACTACAGTGTCTGATACTCCTTGATCAGGCTAAAACCCTAAATCTGGATCTGCAATCTCAGGGCCACCTAAAGTGGCAATTTGATTTTTTTCTATTTATCACATCCATGTAACTGCTCTGCACCTCTCCTCTGACTCACTCAGCTATACAATTCTCTGCCCTGTTGCTTGCTTCGTAAAAATCCTGTCTGGCACTGCAGCCCTATGGAAAATCATGCATTTTCCTCTTAAATGCCTCAGCTGTCTCAAGCCAAAGCCGCGTGGGTTCACTATATATTGCCACAGTACCTGTTACTGTATCCCCTGACAGGCATTCTCGCTGCCGTTCTGCTGGTATCTGCTTACACCTATCAGCAGCCAGCCTTTTCTCCCCTCAGTCATGCATCTAATCACTCATCCTCCACAGCTGGCCTGCCACCTTCATCGTTTCTCAGGTTGTTAAGCACGAAGGAGACAAATTGAACCACAAGTCTTCTCACAGCTCAGAAGCTGCAGTTCCTCATGTTTCAGTGCAGATTGGGTAAATGTCGATGTTCTCTCCTCAGCTTGAGGAATGGGACTCCCAGACCTCTTAATGTGTCCACAGCTAAACCCCAGGATATTATGATAGTAAGTAGAAAGGAGATAAATATTGTTCTTTCTGAGAAATGTCTTGCTTGCACATTCAACATGCCCAGCACTGGTGGTTGTGCAGGTTCCACAGTGATGTCACACCTATCAAACCCCTGACCTCTGTGGATCTCCTGCCAGGGAACATTTCTTCCCTGGCAATGATCATATTTACCACCTGGAACCACGGGTTATATGGCCAATGTAGGTTCAAATTTGTGATTATTATAATGCCAGCTTGTTTGCTGGATTACTTACTAACTCTACGGAGAGAGGATGCCAATAAGTCATTTCAAGTGAACTGTCCATTGACTTCTACAAATAGCTGGAGAAGAGCCCCCAGCTGGAGGGTGTGGGTGAGGTCCCAGGTGAGGTGGATGATCAGGGCAATCCAAGCCTGTGAGGGCCCTCACAGCCATCACCTGCAGCCATCTGCATTTTTAATCCTACCCATATGGGCATGAAGCATGCAGAGGAAGGTGCATGGGGGAATAAGTGAAACAGAAACTGAGTTCCTAACACCTCTACATGAGCTGTGTGGTGCTTTAAGGTGGCAACCACAATAAATTTTGTTGCTGCAAAATGTCTGTTTCCAAAAAATTCAGCATATTCACTTTATACAAAGGCACCTGATCAGACAGAGATATATTCTCCTTTCAACAAAACCAGTCGGGGCTGGTAACATTCCTTGCAGGGTTATGCGTGAGGAACAGTATGATTCAGCACCCGGACACTGCCAAACCAGAGCTCGCTGAAAAGATGAATTATTTCAGCTTCAAGACTGAAACTGTCCCTGGAGATCTCCTCTGCTTGCATTACAATCCTTTGTTTATTTCTTGGTCCCTCTCTTTCCAAGCCATCCCTGTGCCTCCTGCCCTCCCTTTGACATACACCCATCGCTTGTTTTCCTATCTGAAGGTCACCTTGAGATGGCTGGATGCACCATGTGCTACCACTGTGCTCAACCACTGAAGCCAGCTCCCATAGGACAAAGGGAAACTTGGCAAAATTTGGGACATTTCTCTTCTGAAATGAGTGCATGTTCATTCAAAAGTCATGGAATCTGTTCAACTTAATTTTAATGGCTACAAAGGAAAATACTGGATAATGGTTGTTTTGCTGGTGGTGGTGCTGATGGTGGGGTTTTTTTTCCCATTTTACGTAACAAAGTTGGCTTCTGGTACCTGCAATTATTTCCATTTCCATCCTGCCCAGTACAAGGTGCTACAGCTAAAGAAGATTACTTGCAGATGGTTTCCAAACTAAACTGCAATGCTAAATGGAGCTAACTTACTAGTGGAAATTATCAAAGCTCCTTGGAGCCCCCCCAGAATGCTTGAGGAATTTTAATGTGACTGCACAGAGATCTGTAGAGAGGACCAGTGTCCCCAAGGAATTGAGAGCCTCCTGTGAGTTGCCAGCGGAGCCAAAGGAAGCCCGGTGGCTCACAGACCTTACCAACACACGTGCTGCAACTGTGGCCAAGCACTGATTCTTACCAGGTTGTGCCAGAAACAGGTCTACCACAGGGACATGCAAGGTCTTACACAGAGTGCCATCAGATGCTGTAAAAGATTTTAATGAAGAATCTTCTAGTTTTTGAAATTCACTAGAAAATACACACACACAGCTGATGCTGGGATGGTTTTAATCAAGATTCCCTGTTCACATTTGGGTTTTCTTCTTGCCAGTATATCGGCCATCATTTCTATCTAAAAGTTTCCGAAAATTGTTTAGCAGAATTTGAGGACTAAAAGATGGATGGTTAAAGGCATCTCCACAGCCCAGGCCAGGGCTGGGCTCTAATCCAGTACTTTCTGGCAGAAATGGGCACTTGTGCAGCTGAGAAATCATCTCCTACCAGCCAGTTCTTCAGTTCAGTCCCGTAGGTAGCTTCACAGGACAACAGAAAATTAATTTTACTACTCTGAAAAGTAGACAAGGCATATTTAGAGAATAAGGAGCTTTTCTCTAAATCCTTACCTGAGCAGATTCGCTTAAAAGCAGCATGTGAAGAATGACAACCCACAACTCTTCCAGCAACTCCTATCCTGCACTGCAAGGCATCTGCATGCTAGATGTCCTGCTAGGACAAAAACTAAGCACTGCAATATTCTGTCTCAGCCAGCTCTTGGTGTTCCATCTTCCCTTCTGCGATACCAAAGTTCACGCTGTTCTTTCTCTCAACAGGGCACAGTGGGGTTATATGCATTAATTGTAAGAAATAGAGGTGTGATAAAAGGGTTTGAGAAAGCCCAGGAAAGTTTGGATTCATACAGTTCAATTGTAAATGCATCCCACCAATCTTACAGCTGCTTTTAGGCAAATAGAAATTCTCCATTTCTTAGATCTAGATATATTATGTTTATTACTTTGGTATTTTGCCCTTACCTAAATCCCCCAATGTATGTATTACTAACAGAGTTAATTAAAATGAGAATGGGTTTAGAACAAGAAGAAATTATCTGACAGCACTGAAAATGAGAATGCTCTGTGTGCAATAAAACTTGAGAACTGCACTTCGGGGTGTGAATATTTCCACAAGAAAGCAATTACATTGATGAAAGCTGATCAGTAAAATAGCCTGAATAATTTGTGTATATGTGGGGAAGGGAGTTCAGAGATAGCTGAGGGAAGCAGGAATGGTTATTACAGGAAGCAATTACAAAATGCTCTTTTTTTTTTCTTTTTGATTTTAGAATTTGATGCTGAGCTACAGATTATTGTTGCTATGAAGAATGGGTTTGGAATCCAAGACTGAGTTTTTAAAAAGTAGTTGATGCAACAACAACAACAAAAAATTAGACTGGTGGACAACACATAGCTTAGTGTGATACACTTTGTCTTCCCTAACTCTCCTAAGATTTGGCAACATTATAATGTCAGCATATTTCATGACTCGAGAAATAAAAAACAAAGTATTTTGTCATCGCTGCTCCTGCCAAGAGACACATACCTCCTGCTCCTTCCCTAGATACCAGCATACTCTAGCTCTGTTCAGGCAGCTCATAGCAAGGGCTGGTACACGTGATCCCCACGATGTGTGCCAAGGGCAGAAGCCAAAGTGGCAGAGAAAACACGGACCAGTTTTTCAAGGACAAGCCTTACATAGGAAGTGTCTTGGCATTGTGTGGAGAGGGGTTTGGGGATAAAATTCTTGTGCCACTCACTTCCTTTAGAATCATCAGTAGGTAGCTAATGAATGATGATGCTAATTTTTTACATTTCTGGAGGACCACACACAGCACCCATCTGGATGGCAGCGCTTTGCATCCCCTGAGACACTTCTCACAGGGCTCTGCAGACCTGGGCGTGGGGGATTTTACCAGATACAATGGGTGCACAGGGGAGAGGTCTTGCTTAGAAATCTAAGGCATGGAATTTAATTTCAGATACATTTTTCTTAAATGATGGAAGAATGGTGTCTGTTCTTTTTTTTTTTTTTTTTTGCATGCAATAATGCAGCAAGAACTGAATTCTGCACCATTTCATGTCCCAGAACATCTGGGTACCCGGCAAAAATGAATGTACCTCCAAAACATGCAGGACAAAATTCCTGACCATCCAGCATCTGGGCCCCAAGGGCACCCACAGGTCTGGCTGTCCCTACTCATGCCCCTGGGTTTCCCCTACCTCCTCATGGCCCAGAATCCCATGGCAGCCCCCCAGGCCATCAGCCTCTGCCCCAGCAAGACCATAGCAGGGCTGCTCTCCTGTTCCCCGGAGCAGAGCCATGTCCTGGCCTGTCCTTGGCCTATCCCCATCCTCAGGGAGGTGCCTGATGCCACCCTGGTGCCCAGTGTCCTGCTCCTGGGAGGGTGCTGGGACAGGCCCCGGATGCCCAGCTCTGTCCTGACAGCCCCACTGATCCTCACAGGGTCCTGATATTGAGCTTGAGAAACTGGAAATGCAGTTTGAAGGGCTTAGCTGGCTTTCATTTCAGGAATGTGGCTGTACATTTTAAATATTAGCAATACTTATCTATTTATTTTTTAATTCATGCAATGTAAAGTGCTTTAAAAGATACGTAGTTACCATGTGGTCAATAACTCAGGAACATTTAAATGAATTAGGGGACAACACTGCATCAAAAGGCAACAATGCTGCTTTCCAAAATATCAGTCAAGGAAAACTCAGTGGTAGGGAGATGAAGTAGAATTACCCAAAGCAAGATGGTAGGCTGACAGCAAGATCAGGAATTGAAATAAAATATTCCAATATCCAGCCCAATACACATGTCTACCAGATGCTATTTCTACTTCATCGTGGTTAACTAAGAGCCCTAGCAGAAGAATTAAAACTAATGAGAGTAAAACAAATAAACAAAAAAAATCTTCCCAATTCTAATTCTAAGAGGCTGCTCAGAAAGTCTTGGAGTGAGTGATAACATATCTCCTTCTATTATAGAAATTTATCTTATAAGAATCTGCTTCATCTTCAAAAAGAATAATGGCCAAATTTGATCTCACTGATGGTCTTGGAAATACAAAAATCCTCCACTAAGCTCAGCGGCATTTAACCACAAACACCTAGACCCAAGATCAGCAGCTAGGCAGAGAAGTTTCATATGGATACACACTATGTCTACAGTATGAGTAACACATGTAGCACAGAAATTGCTATTACTCCGCATGTTTCAAAAACTATGGGGAAAAGAAAGAGGATTTGACACGTCTGGGAAAGTGTACTCAAAACAAGACCAAAAAAAAAACAAAAAAAAAAAAAAAAAGAAGGCACTGTTTGAAGCTGCAGAAGTGTACTGAAGGTGAGTTATATTTTATTTTATTTCATTAAAATATATTTTAAAAACATACTGTGTAAAAGAATTAGGATTCTCAATAATTTATTATTTACATTAACAAATTCTGTTTAACTGTTATTCTATAGATAGAAATGAAAAGTCTGCAGAAGGGAGTTGTATCAGCTTCTTCAGGACCAAGAAAGCCTCTTTCCCAAGAAACATGTCCAAAAATGCATTTCTTCCCATTTCAATCCCTTCAAATTAATATTTGCAAACAGATGGCAAAAAGCTCAATGAAGAGGAGTTGGTGAGCACTCACAGTGAGAGCCAGGAATTGAGGGTACTCTGCAAGGGAGAGACCCTGAAGAGACTTTAACACTGCACTACTCAATAGTCAAGAGGCTGCAGGGTCCAATCCCACTCTTGCTCCCACTGTCCTATCTCTGCTGAAATTCATGGCATTACACAACCAGGAGGCCTGCACCTGACCCCTCCAGGCAGATCTCAGAAAGCTGGACAAACTCCTTGAGACAGGGTGGCAGTGGAGAGACTGTTTTTCCTACCACTGTAGGCACACTGCAGCTTATCATTCTTTTTTCAGTCCGAACACAACATAAATCTCAGTGTCCTCCTTCCCATCCTCTGGGAAGAAATATGCATAGGGAATTATCTCTCTGATGTAAACATCTGTAAGCACCATTCACATATGCTGGTCCACATGAAAAAAGGTTATCGAAGTGCCTGCTGTAGCCTTGACCCTTCTTAGTGGAGCAGCTCAGCTTTCCCAGTGGCTTTCCAGACTTCTGAAAGCATCCGGGTACCCAAACATCATGCACAGTTCATTGCAATGCCAGCTGCTGTCTGCTTTCCTGTTCCAGGAAGGAGCAGTCGCCCTTTCAGCGATTATACAAAAGCCCATGACTAAAAGAAGTAAAGCTGTCAGCTCATGTGTGCTGTTTCCTGGAGGCACTCAATGGTATTTCTGACATCTCGTGTAAGGCACCAATCATCCGGTGGCTGAGCAAAAAGCAACCCACGAGACCTCCATTAAGCAACTGCAGAGGGAACTGACAAAGTTCAGCTGGTTTGCTTGTCTTCTTGCTTACACAGCATAAAAAGTGTGGTCATGCCATCTGAGGAAGATTCTGGTGGTATCCTAAAAGGGGAACTCAGCTTGCACCACAAGGAGCATGGGTGACAGCCTGCTACAGCACAAGTTCCTGACAGCTGTGTCAGGGTGGCAATTCCCACGAACACACCAAAGACTTCCTCGGTCTCCAGGAAGCCTCTGCTGCCTTGCTCTCACAGAAAGTGAGTTTGTTGTCAGCAGCAAAGCAGACACCTTCTTACAAGATGTCTCCATAACACACAAAGGAGGACCACACTTACAAAACCATCTTTGTGGTGCTCTTGCTGCAGCTTCCCTGCTGTTGGTCTTGTCTGCACAGCCTTATTCACAGAGATGCAATGCCGGATATAGCAGAGCCTGTGGATGAAGAGGTTGGCTGGATGCTGGCTGACCGCACCCCTGAGCTGCCTCAGTCCAGGATGTCAGTCTCAAATGGGACCAGGTGGTAGTATGTCAAATTGGTGACATAAGCTGTTGGATCATCACTGTCTTCCAGCTCTGAGGTAAAGTCACTGACACTTTCAAACCTAAGGGGAGATTAGGAAAAAGAAACACCGAAAGGCATTAAGTAATTTAGAAAATCAAAGGAATTGGGAAAAAAATTACTAAGGGATTGGGAGAAGCACTTGGAGCTGATTCCATCCACACCTCCTTCTCCTCCTATACTCATGTGTTTATGACTAAACCATGGGCCAGTGAGAACCGTGGTGCACCCAAGCAAGTAATCTTGTCACCCCTGACAAGGGAGGAAGAGAGGAAGGAAGGAGCAACTGAGTCTTGGAAGAGTGAATCATGCAGTTGAAGTCCACATCCTTCTATTTGGTTCCCACAGCATGTGTCAACAACACAAAACGCCTCAGTTCTCCCATAAAAGTGAAAAGGAAACTGCCTTTGTTTCCCATCTGAATTTGGACTCCCAGCCTTTCACTTCACAGGCACCTTCTCTGGGTTTGGCTTTTGTAAGAGGCCAAGTATCTAACATAGGTAGGAAAAAATGACTGAAGTGTCCTTCCTCCAGAGCCTAGCTGTCCTTCCCATGGTATAAGATTTGGTTTTGAAATCAAAGAATCTCCAAATATAAAGAGATTCCAAAAATTTAGTTTCACTTGTTTTGGTATTTTCCTCCCCACTTCCCAATACCTGTTTTATAACCTGAACTTTTGAAAGAATTACCCACTGTCTCATACCTACTCTCCACCAGAAAGCATCAAGCTGTTAAAACCTACACTTTTCTCAGTTACACGCATTTCCATTCCAAGAAGGCTTGAATTTCTGCAGTAAGAAACATTATCTTCTTCCTAGATAGCCTAGCCGTTAAAGGTAGTCACTGCAGGCCAAGGACTAAATTTCACCTCAGTTCTAAAAGGGGTTTGAAGAACCGTAAAGTTTCCTTTTCTCAAACTCTCTCTTTAATATTTTGAAAGAACTTTCATTCACTATGACAGAGTGAGAAATAAAAAGAAGTAGAAACTGAAAAATTGCACAAGATGGAAAAAGAAATTCTAACCTAGCTCTGACTTTTAGCATGTGTCTCTAACATCTTTATCAGCCTAGATGGCCTACTTCAGCTTTCTGATCGGCAGATAAACAGATGAGCTTTAAAATAAATAATATTTAAAACTGCATCTCACCTACACATGAACTAGTTAGACTTTTTAGGTAAGTGAAACAACTGCAGACATCCCTCTAACCTCACCTTGGAGTGTGACCTAAGAGTCAAGCATTTCAGAGGACGTGAAGAAGAGTGGTGGGGTAAACAAACAGGTAAGTCTCCCATTCCCATCTCTTCCCAAAACTTTATTTAGAAGTATCATGGGTTATTGGATAGCCTGGTCTATACATCCTGCAATGTATGTATGGCTACAGTTTTATCATTTTCCATACTCCTTCCTGGTCCTTCTCATCTCTCTCTCTCTTTTTTTTTTTTTTTTTTTTTAAGCTGTGCGAACCAAAATAGAGAACATTTTTTGGAGCAGAAACTGATGGATTTTCTCCTGCGGTGCTGATGCTCTGCTCTTCACTTTAAATGAAACAGCAATGAGACTGAACTTTGAATGTTTATCACCCTCATTCCTCTAGTACCTCCAGGCTGTTTGCTTGCCTGCATGTGTGGGAACGTGTGTGCGAGGGAGTTGACTTGGTATCTTGCAAACACTTCACAGATCACGTTGTGCTGTCTTATGGACTGCAAGTGATCCAGAAACAACAGATTACGAAATACCAGTGGGGCAGACAGAGTGAAGAAAGCGGAAGAGGAGTCAAGAAGGCTATTCAGATTCTGCTCTCTTTCTCTTGTCAGCATAAAGCTACATGATTACAGCTGAAAGGTCCCACAGATTTTGTGGTTCTCCGGCCTCACTGATGGGTTACTACAAGCATTATGTGAGGTGCAAAGTAGTGGAAGTCAGATGCTCTGGTCAAGCAGAAAGCTCTTCTTGCCACCAAAAAGGAAGCATCTGCACAGCAGTCTGCAAAGCACGGCTCTAGGGTGCTCACACAAAACCAAACTCAATAAACCAGGACTGTTTACTACAGTCGGCAGCTATGCACAACACCAACAGTCAAAATGCTTTTGTGACGTTACCAACAGGTCTTTTTCTCAAAATAATTCTGCAACTCTTCTGTGAACCTGAAGATTCCTAAATGCCCGAAGTGCTGCCCTTAATATTTTTCCTCAAAGTGCCTTGACAGACACACTGTCTTTTGCAAGGGCCTACTTATTGTGTCGTAAGATAAAACTCTTTATCATTCTAATCTTTGTTAATGCATTAGATTTGCTACTCAGATTCACTAGGAAGAAGAGGGAACAACATAGAAGCTTATGGTTTGGACAGGCTTGCCAGATAAAAAACTAATGGCTGGGCTTAAAGAGCGAGGGATGGTGAATGAAGTTAAATCCATTTGGTAGCCTTTCACAAGTAGCGTTTTCCTGGGCTCAGTTTTGGGGCCAGTCCTGTTGAATATCTTTATGGATGCTCTGGACGTGGGGATTGAGTGCACCGTCTGTCAGTTTGCAGGTGACACCGAGCTGAGGGGGAGTGCCAATGTGCTGGAGGGTAGGAAGGCTTTCCCAGACGGATCTGGACAGACTGGATTCACGGGCTGAAGCCAGCTGTATGAGCTGCATGCAACAAGACCAAGTGCCAGGTCCTGCACTTGTGTCACAAGAAGTGACCCCATGCAGAGCTACAGGCTTGGGCAAGAGGGGCTGTAAAACCCCATGGCAGAAAAGGACCAGGGTGTGCTGGCTGACAGCAGCTGAACATGAGCCAGCATGTGCTCAGGTGGCCAAGAAGGCCAATGGCATCCTGGCCTGCATCAGGAACAGTGTGGCCAGCAGGACCAGGGCAGTGATTGTCCCCCTGTACTCAGCACTGGTGAGGCCAAACTTTAAATCCTGTGTCCAGTTCTGGGGCCCTCATTACAGGAAGGACACTGAGGGGCTAGAGTGAGTCCAGAGAAGGGCAACAGAGCTGTTGAAGGGTCTGGAGCACAAGTCTGATGAGAAGCAGCTGAAGGAGCTGAGGCTTTTTAGGCTGGAGAAAAGGAGGTTCAGGAGAGACCTTATCACTGTCTACAACTGCCTGAAACGAGGGTATAGCCAGCTGTGGGTTTGGACACTTCTCCATGTAACAAGTGACAGGGCAAGAAGTAAGGGCCTCAAGTTGTACTAGGGAAAGTTTAGATTGGATATTAGGAAAAATTTCTTGACTGAAAGGGTTATCAAGCGTTGGAACAAGTTGCCTAGGGAAGTGGTTGAGTCACCATCACTGGAATTATTTAAAGGATGTACATATCACAGAATGGTTTGGTTTGGAAGGGACCTTAAAGGTCATCTCGTTCCAAACCCCCTGCCATGGGCAGGGACACCTTCCACTAGATCAGGCTACACAGAGCCCCATCCAGCCTGGTTCTGAAAGCCTCCAGGGATGGGGAATCCACAGCCTGGGGAACATGTTCCAGTATCTCAAAACCCTTATCTAAAGATTTCCTTCCTAATATCTAATCTAAACCTACTCTCCTTCAGCTTAAGGCCACCCCCTTTATCCTATCACATGCCCCCATGAAAATTCTCTCTCTATCTCTCCTGCAAGCCTCCTTCAGGTACTGGAGTGAATTTGCCAAAAAGGCAGCTTATCCAATACCACAGACTCTGCTCCTGGCCTAGAAGACAGAAATGCAAACAGTCTTGGCAGAGAAAGGTGCTTCTGTAACAAAACCAAAGCAAAGGTTCAAATACATTTATTTACCACGTTTTTCTTTAAAAAGATCTTCAGACTGTTCTCCAAGAACCCTACACAAAAGGACAATTTACACCACCTGGATGCTGACCACACTGGCTTCACCACATTTGCAACAGTATGGTGTACTGCCAACTAAAATCAGAGAGAAAATGAAGGAAGCAGAAAAGACCTACTTCAGAACAACAGAATGAGCAACTGCAACTTGGAAAAATGCTGTGGTTTCTTTGGCAACAAGTATTTTTCAGCTGATGGATCACTGGGCAGGTAGCACTGGAGGCTACCACAACTGACCAGTATAGGGAATGAGAATTTCCTGATGAAACTTCAGGCACTTCTCAAAAAATACAGGTTTGCTCTGCAAAATGTCTCATTCAAGACCAACAGCAGCCAAAACCCAGAAGTCATAAAGAGTTTAATGCAGCTGAAAGGAGAAAATTCTCATCTGCGGATATCAAGTCCACAAGGAATTAACTCTGATTTCAGGGTAGAACACTCCATAAGTCAACTTTTACTGAGACCAAAAGGGAACAGCATAGGATTTGAAAGATTTTAAAGTTTCCTTTCTGGGCTAATAATATACATTTAAACCAACAGTATAGAAAATTTCTGCTTTTGAAAAAGGTTCAATTTTTACAAAATAGCTGTGCTATACTGGTTCCATTATCTCCCGGCTATTATGTCTTGGCTATAAAATACAGCTGCAGGATGGGAAAATTTATGGCACCATATAAAACACACATTTGAAATTTATTAGCTTCTTGACTCTTGACTTCACATGCCTTGGAAAGTTAAACCACATGCACAAAGTCAGGCTGTTACCCTAGAATCATTTCTTCCACAAGTTTTTGGGAAGCTATGCCTATCATTCAGTTTTTATCACATTAGTATTTTCTGCCCTTAACAGTCTCTGAGTTCAATGGGATGACAGTTGGATGATTGTAGTTTCTGATCCCAGGCTGGTAAGTTTTGCTTGGACTGGAGCATATTTTTAAAATCAAAACTATTGGAGCTATAAATATTTTTAAAATAATCTAAGGCAGGAAAAGGCTTTCTTTGGTAATTTTCTCCTATAATTTGTCACTCTCAGTACAAAGAGTGATCCACTGTGAACTATAACAACTTTAATTTCCAGGTATTGGCCTTACGGAATTACCTCTAGTGTGCTATTTCAGCCTCATTATTACAAGCTTACAAGCTTAAATGCTGTTAGCAAGGTCAAGGTTCAAAATACTAAGTGATAAGTTAATAAAAAGACTTCAAGAAATTACACCAGAGACAGAGGTACTCTCCAGCCCCTGACAAAATCTTGCCAAGCTCTAAACCCTGTTACAGACTGGCAATGACCACAATTCAAATATGGCAAGACAGATCACTGCATTCAAAGATAAAGGCTTCATAAGTCTTTTAGTATTCTCTTTCCTTCGACTGGTCTAATGAAAAAGTGGGTCAACATTTCTCAATATCAAAAATATTTAAATGCTTCACTACCCGAAGCTCATTGAAATATCAATCACCTGGTATGACAGAAATCTGCAGCAGCATTTTTCCATCAATACCCCTCTGTGAATACAGTCGCTGACTTAAGACCTACATGAATCAAGGAATCACAGAATGGTTGGGGCTGGAATGGACCTCTGGAGGTCATTCACTCCAACCCTCTGACAAGACAGGCTCACCCAGAGCAGGTGACACAGGAACATGTCTAGGCGGTTTTGGAATGCCTCCAGAGAGGGAGACTCCATGACTTCCCTGGGCAGCCTGTTCCAGTGCTGTGCCACCCTCAACATAAAGACGTCCTTCCTCATGTTGAGGTAGAACTGCTTGTGCCTTAGTTTATGGCCATAGAAGCCCTCCTGGTTACAGGTTTCTGACCCCAGAGCACCTACAAGCATTAGGAAGCAGAGCTTTCCAATAAAACCTGTCTAACTTGCCTTTTCCTTAAGGAAATACACATGCTACACCAAATCCCAGCTGAGCAGCTGTTGACCTTTGTTCAATTACTTTCAGGGATGTGTTCCCCTGAGGACAGTGTTTTGCTATGCCATTTGTTAGGCTGTTTGAGTTTCCAAGTTTGGGCTCAAACTAGCTCTCATCACAATCATGAGAGAAAGAAATAACTCCGTTCTCCCTCGGCAGCACCCCTATAGCAACCTCAGTTCTTTTTTCATACACAGAGGATTGAGCACTTTGCGGGTCAATCATTCTCCCATTTTATCCCCTTTAAGAGGAAATTGCTGTGAAGTGTTGGCAATCAACCCCAATAACCTTTAACCAGTCAGGATGACAGCTGTACCAGTCCCGCTCTTAGACAGACAATCACATTTTGCTATGGGTGTGGGAAATCTACAGTTTATTTGAAGGTGACAGCATTGCTCTTGCTCAAACTCCACTTACAAATGTTCTGCTGAATCTACATCCAGGTGCTTCTCTTTTCCATTAGGTATACTGTGGTCAATGACTATTGTTTCAGTGTTGGCTAAACAGAATCCATTTGATCGCATGATTTCTGTTGGGAGAAGAAAGAAAACAAGATTTTGAAAAAAAGCTGGAAAACAACTGCATATCATATGTAATTGACATGGTTATGAACTGATATGTGTGCATGACATCGAAAATCTGCACAGGAAAGCAGGAATGAAGAGTTGGTTTCATAACTTCTTACATTTGCAAACTGACAGTGCTCAAGCAATTTTATTCACCTAACCAATTAATGACACAAAGGATCGGAAGAAACTACCACTACCAAATCATAATTGTATTTTTCTTAGACAGTCCTAGGCTTAAGCCAGTTAAGCAAAAATAAAAAAGACATAAAATGGGAAATAAAAAGTGGCCTTACAAGTTAATTCTAACAACAACTCTAAGTTTTGTAAAGCAATACCATGTTTTACACTGCCTTTGATACTGCTTATTTGTTTCTGTGTTAGAAGCCTCCAATACAGAATATCTAAAATTTACACCTAATTCCACTAACTTACTACCATGGGAAGAACTGATAACTAAAGAATAGTATTTGATGTGAATGAGAAGTTAATCCACATCTGTGCTGTATGAAAAGTCAAACTAGGCAAGTCACAAGGATTGCTTCTGGTCACACAATTTTAGATGAAGCTAGGACCACCACAAAATAAATGCACATTTAAAAAAAAATCAGCACTGACTTAAGTAGGATAACTCTTGATCTGCCTCAAGACACTATGACCCTGTGTTACAGCCTTGCACTATCAGCAAAATAAAAGAAAATTAATCTGTAGCAGAAAATATGGTAGACAGAAAACATGCAAACAAATTTCAGCTATAGATACAGTTCAAGTAATGAACAGGATATGAGACAGGAGAGAGGAGGTAATTTTTTTAATGTTTACAGGTTTCTTCATTAAGGCAAAGCCAGAACTAATTGCCATATTTTTCCTGAGAGTCATCTTTGACTTTCCATCTGTATTTTACTGCAACTCACTTTAGCAGAATACATTTGGGGGTTGTGAAAACACTGAACCCTAGCAGAACCACACTTCACATGACTCATCTTGAGCCAGCACTGTATGATGGTAAAATAAGATTTACACCATAAATTCAAATTTGGCTTTCATCTTAGAAGGCGGCCCCTTCTCTCTTCTCCATCACCTACCACTCTGAGCAGGACCATGTCGGGGATAGTTTGTTTTTTCAGAGAACACAAAACATTTTTGCCTGCTTTGCCAAGACTATGAGCCAGGTAGAAAGCTGCACTATGACTAACAGGAATGCCAGTGTTTTCCAAGTGTCCTTGACTTGACCTAAGAGTTAGAGCATTTTACTGCTGCATGAATAGCTTTTCCCATTATCATTTACTGCCATCTACTGACACTGCTGCCAGACACTGAACCATTTCTGGTGTGCGGCATTCCAGATGAGGCAAACATCCATTAACATCAAATTTCCACCTATGTTCTTAGCATTAATGGCAGCAATCACTTGAATGATAAAATTAATTACCACAAGGTGCTTTTGGATGGCTGCATAAGGAGAAGAATCTTACTCCAGTTAATTAGGTATTACTTGTCACTATCAACAATAATTTAGAATTAAAACATGCTATTATTCATCTGAGAGAGTTTTGTTAGTACCAAAGAAAACTGATACCAGTTCCTTGCCAGACACTAAAAACCTTGGAGGATTATGTAGTATTTCTCTTCAATTAACTCTGAATAAGCTGTTCTGGTGACACAAACCCAGCCATTAGGCTCAAAAAAAGTGTTTCAGTATAGAAATACAAAACCGGGCACACCAGAAGTTCACAGACCTTTTGACAATGGTCAGTAGCAGATGAAGAGGAGGAAGGCTAAAAGGATAGGCAAGGGTAGGCTCTCCACTTTACCCACTAGCAATCTGTGGTTTAGGAACTTCCTGTGTCTCCAACTGTGACAGGTTTCAATGTACGTTCCTCCACTTGCTTGTCTAATTCCCTTTTGAAGTCACTTATGCTTTCAGTTCCACCATATCCTATGACAATGAGTTCCACTCTTTAACTATGCTTTGTATGGAAACAAAAAGATATTATAGCCTTTCTTTTATTTGTTTAAAGCCTGTTGTCTGTCAACGATATTGGACAATCTATAGCTCTTGTTTCATGAGAAGTACAGGATAATTGACCTCCATCTATTCACAGCTTTGTAGACTTCCACCATACCCGTCTACCATCTTTTCTCACAGGTGAAGTGTCCTTCTTTAATTAACCCCTTTCTTAGATAAGCTGTTCAACCAATTGAATCCTCACCCCTTATTTGTATAATTTTAAATTCTATTATATCTTGAGATGAAGGAACCAAAATTGTGCGTATTGTACTCAAGATGGGGTTGTGCTCCTCTCTTCTGTTTCCCTCTCCTTTCCTAATAATATCTAGTATTCTCACTGCTGGTATTGCCCACTGCTTGGCACCAAGCTTACATTTTCAGAGAACTGTATCAATAGCCTCAAAATCTCCTTTCTAAGTGGTAACAGCACTATCAGATGTGACGATATGCAGAAAGGACTGCATTTTCCTCACATTCACAGTTTTGCATTTGTCAGCCACCCATTTCACTTGCCACTTTATGGCCTGAATGCACATTGCATAGCATATCAAGGAGGATGATATGTTCTGTATCACAAAGCAGACTATTGAGAACTATATTTTGAATTGTTGATAGAGAAATAATATTGGGAACAGAAAATAAAATTATTTTCATTCTTCAATTCTTGTGTCAATTGCAGGAAGTTAACAACTCTTACCTGATATTTTAACTGGACTTTGAAAGCTTGGCTGAATTTTATGGACATTGTCATTTTTTAGAACTTGGTCCAAAGGAGATCTCTCAAAGAACGTGAGGACAACTTCAGACCTTGAATACTTAAAAAGAGAGAAAAAACCCAGACATCAATTTTTAACCAGTAGTTTGCTTTGTCCCTCTTCTCCATTTTTACCCCTACATAGTATGACAGAAAGACTTATTACAAGCAACAGCTTGGAGGCATCATTACACAGTTCTGGCACTCAGCATTTCTCCAAGTTACTCAATAAACTGCTGCTTCTTTCAGAGTTTGGCAAAGCCCATCACACTCTAATCTGCATGAGAGTGCATGTCACCATGAAGGAGGAGTCAAGCTGGGCTAAATTGGAACTTGGCTTACTTACCTTCCAGGGCATGTTTATAATAGTCTTCAGAAGCTTTTCCACTTCATTAAGTCTGGCTTCTATATCATGGGCTTCTTTTATTGTGATGAGCCCTAGAAACAAAGCAAACAGATCATAAGCATAAACAAAAGCACACTTATACACACTTTAGCAGCCAGGAGCAGCCCCTCAGGAAGATGTGGAACAGCCTCAAATATGCCTTCCAGAAATGTCTTTTAAACCAACTGATGATAAAGCGTGTACCCCAAACTGAGGTGGGTGTAGTTTACAAGCAGAGTTGCAAGCCTGACACAAACTCAACTGTTTATGACCATGTGTAGGAATTGCAAGACAAGCAGAAGTAGAACTACCTACTCCCTCACCCACAGTTTCACTACACAGCATTCCCAGCAGTGATAATTAAATAGCCCACTTACTGCTACCAAGAACCATTATTCATCCTTTTTTTTTTTTCCCTGTAAATAAAAAGCAAAAGAAAACCTAAGAAAACCAAAAGACATATCCTACAGATAGGAGGGAAAACAATAAACACAAGCTAAACAAAGGCTTTGAGAGCAGTTTTGTATTTCTCTGACTGTAAGGCCCAGTGTGTGGTCCAAGGAAAATTTGTCAGTTTCATGTTCTTCAAGTGCAAGATGACTGTTAGGATGTTTTTCATCTAATCAGTCACTGAATTATAACAGCGCTGCAGAAGGGATTAAGACAGAAATTTTATTGCCCAATATCCAGAATGGTGCATTATAATGTAATATTGAATCGCTCAGTATGGTGATCTTAAACACTAATACCGCATTTTGTATGTATAACCTGCAGGGCATCTGTAACTTCCCCTCTTCTAGCAGACTGAAGGAAATACAGCACAGGCTATATGCATGTACAGGGCATATGAGGACAAGTAAACCCCAAAATCTCACATCCCTCTAATGGGCCTTTTCTTGCTGATATTTGCAACCTACTTTTTCTAACCAAATCATCATTTAACCTCTGTGCATCTTTTCCAAGGAGCAGGATACACCCATAAAAACTAAATACCTAAGATAAATCATTAAATATAACAAGCTACACCAAACAAACAAAAAAACCCAACAAAAAGCTGGAACAGGAAAAGACAGAATAAATCAAAACCATGAAAATTAAAAATCTGTAAAGCAGTTGGTGAGAAAGCATTTTGATATACAACTACAGTTGTGTTAAAGTATCTCCATCTCCCTATTCAAAAGATAAACAGAGCAATCAAACATGCAGAGTGTGGGAACAACATCCACAGTTTCAGTCTGCACCAGTCCTTGTTGTTTGCTACCAACAAGATACAATCCCATACAAACTTTCTAGACAAAAGTGTGACTTGGAAACTGTCAGCTCTCCTCCAGTTACAGCTCTAAATAAAACAGAGATTGTCTCCAAAGCAACCAGGTTTACTTGACAGTTGTCCCACAAAAGGTGCCTGCTTGTATAAGCCTTTCTCTTGCTCAACAGTCCTTCATTTTGCCTGCTTTTTCAGCACGGCTATCGCCTCACCCCGGTACAACTCATCCCCTCTCCTGACAGCAGAGCAATGCATACCAGCAGGCATATGAGAGTGGTGGTGTGTGTCTTGCTTTGGCTGGTGTATGCTACAGCCAGGTAGCTTTGCTTGGAAATTCTCTAAAAGGTTATAAAGGTGAATAAACTTATCTGCATGGGTCCACAGACTGTGCATTAGCTGGGCTGCGCTTGGCATTACAGACCTGAATTGCAGACCGGCACCCTTCATCGTCCTAACTACGGGGTGTGTGCAGGCCTGGGTGGATCTGCTTTGCCCCTCCACAAATACGTTCCCATCCCACATTTGATTTAAGTTCAAATTTTTCAATGAAAGCGCTTTCATCTTCCCTAAAAGAAAAAGAAAATCTGCCAACGGCCCCACAGCTCAGACACCCATCCATGATGTTAGAAACACACTGCTGGCCCTGTTGTAGCCCACACCAGAGGAAACAGAGCCAGCCACTCTGGTGGCAGCTGCCATGGGGTGCCTCCACTTCTCCTGCTGGTCTTGACCCACTCTGCATAAACACTGATAGAGCAGAGCAGAAACTGCCCAGCTGTGGCTCCTACCTTGCAGACAAAGACCTCACTGCTGACCCACTGGGGATTCAGAACTCAACTGCTACCTCTCAAATCTGCCCTCGATCTCAGACCCTTTCCTAGATAAGCATGCATTGTTGGAACTAGCACTTTACTAGGAAGAGGGATACTTTCAAACAAATGAAGATATTCAGACTGGGAGGGGGAGAAAAAGAAAAAAAAAGCAAAACCACCTAGGCAACAACCCTGAGCATTCATTCCATGAGGAAAACCAGCCAAGCGGTCAGGATTTCTCTCATTAGTAATCAGGGAAAGCATCTGCAGCTCCACACAGCCTTTTTATGCTTCACCAAGAAGTCAGACATGGCTGTCAGCCTGTTGCACTGTCACAGATCACCCCGTGGGAGGTTTTACAGCTTCTTGCATACTCAAGGAATTTCCAGCCCTGGTTTATTACCTCCTTCCACCTCTTGGAAAGACACCAGCCATGCAAACCCACACTCCAACTTGGAAACTGGCACAGAAGACTTGTAACATCTGACACCATAAAAACTGTTTCTTACTGAAGCTTTCCGTAATATCAAAACCAAAAAGCAGACAGTGTAGGAAGGAAGGTGATACATCTGCCTGGACAGCTTCCTATATTATGTGCTTAATGACTGCAGATGTGCAGCCTTGGGGCGTAAAGCCCTTGACCTTACGTGAACTCCCCATACAGGGAGTTCAGTTTGGCCAGGCTAAAGCCTTTATTTTCATACATCTGCAGCCCAAGCACACAGAAACCACTTAACTGGATATACATACACATATTTAAACCTGTAATTTCTTCTGCAATTGCCATGAAGTTTGTAAGGCCTTCATTTATCTTAATTCTACAAGTCTCTGCTTTTAAAAGTTAACAGATGCTCTTGTGGTTTTCAGTTAGTCATAGACCATGATCCCACAACCCGAGGGACTGCTCCCAACCCCACAGCCACGCTACCCAGAGCGAGGCACTGCTTGCCCAAGCAGCCAAGAGGAGTGGAGGTCCTGGTCCCTCCTTTCCACCTCTTTCAGCACTCTCTAACTGGCTGCTGTCATCAACCACAGCACCTACATGCATGAGGAACTCTGGGGTTTCAGCAAGGTGAGATCTCTGGTGTCAACACTGGCTTAAGGTGCTCCCACCCTCCCCTGTACCTCATTTCCTCTCCCACACCACAACACAGAGCTGCTTCTGCTTTGCCAGCACAATTAGGTGGGCAGCAGGGAATACCTCAAACCACTCCTGTCACCTCAGGAAACCCCAGACTCCACAGAAGAAGCAACAGACTGCAGGCGAGGATGCCCCATCCAAGCTCATTTCTCACCCAGGCACTATATGAAGTTTGAGCAGGAATCAGAATTTCTGTGCAGAAGGGTCACAGAACTGCACCGAAGTTTCCAGCCCTATTCTTCACCTTGTGGGGGTTTCTCCCCTGCCTGTCTTCTTTCTCCTGTTTGGACGATTTGTCGAGGCAGGAGGAGAGAGGAAAAAAAAACCAGAGACTGATGTAGGATCTCCAGACGCTGGAAACGCCTGAACAAACAGACACATAGACATGCCAGACAGAGCCCAGCACCCCCACCATTCATTAACCCTGACACAAATGCACCAAAAGGTGGGTGGATGCATCTGGAGTGCATGGGACCCTCTGGCCACATATGAAGCATCCACACAGCAGCTACAACACGTCCCAAGGCTGCTGTCTCTGCCCATGGACCATAAATACATGTCTAGACTATACTTCCATCTGTGGCTTTTACTACTCAGGAACCCCTACTCCATTTGCTAGAAAATAAAAATAAGATACCAATAAAGCAACCAGTATCCTGGAAGTTGTGCTTTCTTCACTTGTTCAATCATGCAACAGAGCTGAACTCAGAGCTGGGAAATTTCTTAGTGAGGTCATGGTGAGAGTCTGTTCTCATGCCTTTTCCTCAGCTCTGGCCCTTGTCTGACTGCTAATGGAAAACATGCACAAACTCCTCCCAGGAAAACTTTGCTCTCTGTCTTGTTACCCGTACTGTGCTTGGACAATCAGCTATTATTTAAGTGATTTAAATGCTATAAACAGCTATGTTTATAGGGTTTGAGGTAAACTGGAGTCCCGCTGGTTCCTTTATTTGCCACAAACCCTGCTGCCAAATACCACAAACTTCTAAGACTCCTTCACCCTGCACAGAGGGGAGCCAACAGGCTGGGTGACAGGAGGGATGACACTGCCTAACCCAGGGTGGCACTCACCTGTGCCTGGGAGATTGCTTTAGCAGGGTTCTGCTGTGCACACAGCCCACATAGCCAGTGACCTCATTCAATCCCTTTGACATTTTCTCTGCCCCTTTCCCGACCAAGAGCCCCAGGCAGAAACATTAAGACTGAAAAGGATTTGCTTTCAGTTTGAGACTGAGCGTAGGTAGCAACTCTGCGCAGAGCAACATGTGTCTGGAAAAGTACAGCACAAGCAGCTCCAGAGGCCTGCAGCTTTCCTCCTGCCCTGGGTCCCCGGTGCTGGGGCAGCTGCAGGAGGCTGGGAGAGCAGGCCAGCAGCTGTGTACCTGGCACGCTGGCTCACAGCACGGGAGAGGGGCCCAGAGCTGCACACAGGCAGGAAACGAGCTCAGCAGCAGGGGAGAATGAATTGAGAGCCAAATCCTGATGTAAACACACAAGCCTTGGAAAGGCTGTCCTATTACTGCCATGTGAGCCACCAAATCTGCAGCTAATGACATTCTGCAAACCGCAGATAATGCACCCCATGCTTCCACCACAGGAAGCAGGACAGGAAATGCAGCGTGTGCTGCTTCATGGCTCATAATGAAATCACAGAGCAGTCCCAACAGTCAGTGTTCACAATGAGCATTGTCTTAAAAATCCTCTAGTGCCTTCTAAGGAAGAGTAAGTTCATGCCCAAGTCAAGTATGTATCTGTAATGTCATGTCAACGATGAGACACAAAAATCTGTTTTTCTGGAGATGTGTTGCTATGTACAAGTCACCATGTATCCATGATCCCAAACTGTGGGCAAACCCCTTCTCTCCCATCCGAAGGACTGCATTTCATGTTTGTGGTCAGGACAGGAGCAAAGAATGTCCAAGAGATATCCTACTTTCTCAAAATCAGTTCTATGTACACAGGAAGCTGAGCAAGAGCAGAAGCTGAGGTGTACTTTCTGAAGATATGTGCAAGACGCCAATAGTCCTAAATGCTGTGTGTTTTAGCATGCACATGAAGATTAAAGTTGCATTGAGGCCCTCTCATCTAATCCTCTCTCCATCCCCTATAGGAAGACTGCAGAGAAGGTATCAAAGGGAAAAAAGGAGTAACAAATAAATCTAGAGGAAAATCCTACTGTATTCTGCTAATCTACACTGCCAGAAAGATTTGTGGGTTATAGATTCAAATCACGAGTCCATTTTTCTCTCTTTGCACAAAACCCCAAGCAGCAGTTAGGGATTTCAGATCTTTAGGGAAGACATGTACGTTGTCTTGCATGGGACACTTCTACTTTGCTCTCTCTCCTGACCAGACTTCAGTGGGAGATGTGCCCCTTTTGCCTAGTTACAGTGTTCATTAACACTGCAGTGCTGAAACTTCTTTATCCTTTTCCCTCATTCCTCCTTTCCCTCAGATATGTTCTAACCCTTGTGGATGCACACAATCCAGGATGTAGATGGAACAACACAAGAAAGGTCCTAACCATTAGAGAAGGTACACAAAATCACAGAATAATGTTAAATAAAAGAGTCTAATTTGATTCATCCAAAGAAGGGCAGGGTCCGAAGTCCAATCAGGCTGCTAGGGACCATATGCTAGTGCTAGGGACTTCTAAATAGACCCACAGACAGATATTCCATAGAAACGTGCAGAAACTGAAGCTACTCAGCTGGCATATGGATCAGGACTGAAAAGTAACAGATAACTCAGACCCATTTTTTCTGATGTTTTGCTCCTTTGCACCGCTTCCTATTTTCTCCCTCTGCTGAATTGGGTTCTTCTCAATACCATCTCAGCTGTGATTTTCCCCTGCTTCATGGCCACCATACCTCGCTCCTCCTAGCAGCTGCCCAGGGTAGGATCCCTCCTGGGAACTATGGCATTAGCCACCTCAGACTGGATTCTGAAAAGGCCAAACCAGCTCCCACTAACAGCTGCCTCCTCTCTGATGAAGGAGAGGAGGATAAAAGGTTGCTGGAAGGGCAAAGGAATACTCAGGGGTATGTAAAGGCAGGAAATTAAAAAAAGCCTCCAGCAGATAGGAAAGCTTGTTTCACACAACTTTTCTGCAGTAACTGCAGAAATAACACCACTGGAATCCTTTAAGTCCAAAGACTTGATAAGATCCAGAGAAGGGCAGATAATTACAGGCAATCAGGGACATCAGATCTTCAATTACTAGAGACCAGGACTGTCACTTTTCTGTTCTCTGCCTGTTATTTATGACGTCTTCTGCAGCATCTGGTTCTCATCACCAGGGACAGGATCCTACAGCTAGCTACAGCACTGGTCTGACTTAAGTCTGGCAGCTCTAGCAACTCCTCTTTGATGCCTCTTGCCAGATTCTACAACACCACTCTCTTAGTGCAGACACATTTGCTCCTTCCCCTTGTGGGGAAGTTCATCCATCTTATGTGACAGGAGTCACTACAGTCTTTACAAAGGATTTGCTATTGATGCAATATCACTGACAAAATCTCTCTTGGTGGCATTACTGAGGGAGCAGCTAAAAGGACACAGCAGAGCTGAAAAGAGGGGTGGGTGTAGGGAGGTGGACTTTTGACATTTATCACATTGCACTGCCCTGCTTAAACTTGATGATGAAGGCCAAAACTATTTAAAGAGGTATCAGTACACAAAACGCATGCAAGTCACTCCATATTTTCAAAGCTCCACTAGGTAGTAACAAATACATTGAAGATACTGAGGTACGCAGAAAGAGAGAGAGCTTTCAAAACCCTGCCCACACCTTTCTTTTTTTGCAGTTCATATGAAGCAGATGCAGGATGGGGAAAAGTCCTGTCCAAACAACTGTCTGACTGAAGTCCTCCAGAGCAAAAGTGACTGTGACCTGAAGACCGTGGCACACTCAAATACCCATGCAAAGAAAAGAGGCGAGGTGAAAGCTGGGAAACCCAGACCCTCAAGACGGTGGGTTGTCCACAAATTGTATCATAAGTTACGGGATCGCCCACGATCTCTGGAAGGGAGATGGCACGTTTTGGTGGCAGAACTCAGCAGACAGGCTTTCCCCACAGAGTTCCCTGTCTTGATGCCTGATGAGCCACAAGAAAGAAAAAGATCTCAAAGAAGCATGAGATAAGAGTGAACAAAGCAGTCAAAACCTGATGAAAAATGCAAGCTCCTACAACCATTTTTAGTGCTGATTTCTTATCAGGTGAGAACTGTCATGGAAAACACACCTCATTTCCATTCCTTTCCACCAAAATCTTCCCTGACATATTGCCTTGGTTTACCACAAAAAGGCAACTTTTGTCTAGCTTTATAACAACACAGCCAGCTTCATTTATCTCCATCATTACAAATGAACCATGAAATTCAGCTGATTAAAAAAAACAAACCCCAGAAGCCACAAACTTAATTTTGGTTATATAGAGCCTGCTAGAGCCTGATAACCAAGAGCTGCATCCTTTGTCTGCCAGACAGAAGCTCTGAGCAAGCTCCACTAATGAACTGTTGACAATGTCAACAACGAAAAGAGCACAATGGATGCAGTGTATTTATCTGTATTGTCACAGCACCGAGAAACAGCTGCTGTCTGTGGAAACCACTATGCTGCTCCTGTAGAGCTCCCTCGTCTCATAAATCACACTCCCAGATGGTCTTGTAAACAACAACAACGACGACAACACTATAATGCAGCATACCGAAAACTAAGTTACGAACGTGGTATCTGCAAGCAAGCAATGTTCCTGGGCTGGCTCTTTGGGAACTGCCTCCTGTGCTATGCAGCCCTGGAGGAGTTTCCTGCTGCACAGCCACTAGGACACGGAAAACAGCTGATCCCCTACTTCCCGCAGGAGGCAGCCACCCCAGAGGCAAGCACAAGGCTCAGAGCTAGAGCTCAGCACCAGTCCTCTGTGAGGGACTGCTCAGGTCTGCTGCAGGTGAAGTGACTGCCTCTACGCTGTGAGGCAAACCAAAGGTGCAAGGTTTCTCCAGGAAATCTCCACCACTACGGGAAAACTTCTAGGGATGGGCAGAGGCTGAGCACCGGCAAGGTGGAAGGGAACAGAGAAGTTCTGCAGCAAGATCAGGCGCTGCATGTAGGTACAATATGACCAGTTGCATTGGAAGAGCATCTGAGCCTCTGTTCTGATAGCAAAGGTAACAAACAAGTGCAGAGGAGGATTGTCAGAAACCACCCTGCCACTCCAAGGGCAAAACAAATCCCAGCTTTGAAAGGCTCCTAACGTGCTCTTTTGGCTTCCTTAAGGGGTTGATTCTGCCCACATTGAAGTCAGAGGCGAGGGAGGTGTGTGACTGCTCACTACATTGAAGCTCGCTCAAGTTCTAGGATAAATCTTAGGTGAGACCTCCTCCTCAGAAGCAGTGTTTAAAGAAAATAGGAGAGGGAAAAAAGAAAAAAAAGAAGAGAGAGTCCTATTCCAGATTTATACCTCACTTTTGGTCTATTTGGTCTGTTGCAATTATTTCTATTTCCATCAATTTTAAGTCAGCTTCTAAGTCCATAGTTCTGCCTTTCTCATGAAAACCGATTTAAATTCAAAAGTAGATTTTGCAAAGAGAAACAGACAGTTTAGTAACATTAGGCTGTGCTCACTGCAGGAGTGAACGAGCCTGTGTTTTCCTGTGATCGTCTTCTGTACATTTGCCTAGAGCAAGGGACAGGCACATTTCAAAGGCAAATAGAATACTAGCAAGTTACTGGTAACATCACAGTGAATCACACTTAGTCACCCTGCAGGTATGCACATATCTAACTTTGTTTACCAGCTTCCTAGTGAGATAGATGCCTTGTGCTGCTGAACGTCCTTGGCCTTTAGCATCACAGTACGCTCCAGATACAGAGAGTGCCCTCTGCCACGTGTTATTATTGGTTAGCAAAGACAAGACCAGGCTGTGTGAATGCCATACTCCCCCCTGGCACCTCCCTCCTCTCGTATCACATAAAGGGTAAGATGAACAGCCACTGCAGACAGCTACACCCCCAATCCTCTCCTCTGCAATCTCAAAGCACTCAGCAGCTCCAATAAATAAGGAAGGGGAGAGCATTGTCGAAGTCAGCCCAGGAGAATGAGGGGTCAAGAAAGGAGTGGAGGGGATGGCTTCCTCATTCTGAGCAAGAAAAGGAGCACACTCCTGCTCAGCATGAACTGTCTGCTGAAGCCAGCAATAAAGGTAACAACGAACTCTTTCTAAAATTGCTGACGTTTTTAAAATAACCACAACCTTCGTTTAAAAAGTTAATAACATCAAATAGCTCAAGCTTCCACTCTCAGCCGTATCCCTTAAATGTAACACACTGCAGCTTGACTGAGCTGTAGGATAATGCTTAGTCCTTTTAATGCTCCTTAAGCAAATCTGTAGGGACTTTGGAGTCCTTCAATGCAATGCAAATTGGGTTTGCAACACTTTATCACTTCCTCCAGATAAGAGGCACAGCTGATGTTCACCTTCTTTCAGGAAGCCCAACACACACACACACATACAAACTCACGTACATATGCAAATACATATATATATATATATAAATACACACAAATGTATATGACTAAATGCTAAAACACACAAAATGGGCTTTTGTCAGGTGTTTTTGTTGGGTTAAGTACACTGAGCTTCACTGTAGACAGCAGGACATCTGCTTTTAAACAGGACATTAAGAAACCATGCTTACCTAATGAATTTTGAAAAAACTGGACATGCCCCATGCAATCTCTTCTTACATACAAAGCTTTGCATCAGTGTCACTTAGTTAAATGAGATTTTTATGTTTCAACTTTGTCAAGTTATCAGAGGCTGCGGCCAGCCAATTTAAAATGTTGGTATGATGAAGTGTTCTCTAGGCAGAGAAGCATACTCTGCAAAGCAATTTTCTTTAGAGCAGGAGCAGCATAATTTTAAAGAGAGTATTGCTGAAATTGTGACACATGCTGTAATTGCTTAGAAACTACTCCTGATTTTTATTCTGTTTCTGTTGCAAAGTTAACCCCCACTACCTCAACAAGCTGAACAGATCATAATCTGCTTATATTAGGTTTTGGTTTTTCAAATCCTGGACTGATGCTTTGCTCATTCCCAATTCCACCGAAGTCAGTGCACCTATTCCTGAGATAAAGGTAAGGCAAGGTTGCTGGCTTCAGGTTTTAGGCAGAGATAGAAGAACGCAGGCTGAGGACGGTTAATCTTTCCCAGCTGTTCACGCATGAATGGTGTATCTATCTGGGACTGTCAAGTAAAGCCAGTGCAAGGGACTATAATCCCATCTGGCTCAAACTGCACAAAGAATGCTTTGGAGAGAAGTGAAGAGTTGAACACTTTGCAAAAGCACTGGCAGGCCTTGAGACAGGAGAGGAACCACGCTCGCTTGAGAGAGGCGCTGAGGAACGAGAAGGGCTTTAGGATAAGCAGCGTCTCCTGTGCATAACCAATGGGAAGGAGCACTGCAAGGGGCAGGAGGCCAAGGATCGAGTCCATTTGCAGCCAGACACAGCACACACCCCAGCCCAGCTGCCAAGCTACTCTTCAGAGCCCCGTAAAGCCAACAAGAAGGACTAACAGCACCCTGAGAGGTCAGTTTTTAGTCACAGTGACTCTGGCAGGTGCCCTGCCCTGAAGGCCACAAGCAGGCTTGCTCCAAACCTACCCAGCATCCTCAAAAACCGTGGCCCATATGCCACGTACACTTGAAGGCCATATTACTTAGAATTTACAGCCACTCAGCACTAGTAAAAATCACACCTGCAGTTCTTTGGGTAGGACACATGCGGTGGGTAACAAGCTTTTGCAGTACTTTACATCCCTGGCCAGCAAGGGAAATGCACGAAGCACCGTTTGTGCCGGCACACACCAGGGCTCAGAGGTGGGGTCTGGCATCCGCAGGAACAGCCCCATTCCCAGCCTGCACCCACGCGGGAGGAGACAGCCCCCCTCCGGCACTCAGTCCCGCAAGCATCTCCCAGCGGCAGCCCGGAGCGAAGCGGGGCTGCGGCCGCCCCGGCTGCCGTGCGCCCATCCCCGCCGTCTGCAGAGGGCACTCGGGGCCTGCGAGAGGCGGCGGAGCTCCCCGGGCCGGCGGGGCCGAGCTGCCACCTCCTGGCAGCGGGGACGGGAAAGCCCAGCGCCGGGGGACACAGCGCGGGGAGTGGGATGCAGCTCCCGCAACACAAGGAAGCTTGGAGAGGGATAGGTACGAGCGTCTTAATGTGAGGCACGTAAAAAACCCAAACCTAGCCCACCACCTGAGATTAGGGATCTGGCAGGATCATGGAAAAAGACCTGTCTCACTATAAACACCTGTCAGAAAACATCCTGGGGAGTCAGCCCGGGAGAGACGAGCCCCACTGGCAGGGAACAGAGCTCGCTGTCCCACAGGGACAGCCCAGGAGTGAAGTCCGGTGGGTTTACACCGGTATGAACGGTGGAGACCCAGCCCCTAGAATGGCAAAACACAGACCCTCTGCAAGGGGTCCCGCTAGCAAGGTGAAAGGCCAAGTGAGAGCTGGGGGAAACGCTCCCATCCTCTCACAGAGAAAAACATTCACAGAATATCGGCTCTTCCCCATTCCTGTTCAATCAGCTAATTTACGTGGTAACTCAAACAAGTGGGGAGACGGGAAGTGCTAGGCATACACCCATTTTCAGATGACTCGATGCTCCTCACCACAGTACACAGTAGAAATACGTCAGAGTGGAACACGTAACTCTATCTAAAAAATACCCCAAACATTAAACAAATTAAACCCAACCCACAGGACAGCTTGGGTACATCCTGCTTCTGCACAGCAAGGCCTGAGCATGGACAATCTCTCGAGTTTGGTTAATCCACTTCAGAAATTGGAGGAGGACAGACGTCTCTACTAACCGCTGGTGCAATTCCCATTTCACAGAAGTTATGCGAGGAATTATGCCAGCTCCCAGAGCTGCTCCGTCCCCTGGCAAGCACCACAGCCCTTTTATTTTTTTGCCCTCTCCTTGTGGCAAACAACATACCAACATGCGGAGAATTTTGAGCTACACCCTTTTTCCTGCCAATCCACCCCCTTAGCCCTTCCTCGGGGAGCCCGGAGGCACCGGAGAGGGGCAGCGCGAACAGGGATCCCTCTGCTCCCCGAGCCCAGCCTAGCTCGGAGCTGCGCAGTTGGAAACAGCAGCGGCGATACTGGAGTCTCCTTCCTGCAAGAGCCCTCGGCTCCAATCGTATAGCCAAAAAAAAAAAAACAAAAAACCAAACCAAAAAAAAACCAACCAAAAAAACCCACCCAACCAAACAAAAAAACTGAAACACAAATCAACACCCCGGGAGGAGTTTCCGACAGCAAACCGCCACCGCAGTTTTTCTGCCCCCCCGCCCCGTCCGGTTCTCAGCGGCTCCTCACCCCGCTTCCCTCCGGCCAGGGGGACCGCTGGCTCGCTCGCCCGCCCGTCCTCCCCGGCCACCGCCACCCCCGGGGAAGCGGCGGCGGCCGAAACCCGCCCGCCGAGCCGGGAGCGCCGGGGCCGCGGAGGCTGCTCAAACCTTGGAGCAAGGGGGAGCGGGACAGCTCGGGCCGGTCCTCGGGGAAGGAGTCGAGGAGCCGCTTGAAGAGGCGGCCGAGGTCGGAGTAGCTGCGGTGCAGGTAGAGGATGTTGCGGTCCGACCACTCGGTGCGGATTTCGTAGAACTCCTCCTCGTCGCCCCGCCGGCTGATGATGAGCCGCCGGATGCCGTTCACCCAGCAGCCCCGCACGTACATGTTCACCAGCGAGGTGCCCTCAAACACGGCCGAAGCCATCCCGCCGCCGCCCGCACATCCCCCGCCGCCGGCGCAGGGCGAAGCGCACCGCCCCGCGCCGCCGTGGCCAAGTTAAGAGGAGGAGGAGGAAGAAGAGGAGGAGGAGGAGGAGGAAGAGAGAAGGGGGGTGCCACCCGCGGCACGGCCCCCCCGGCCCGGCCCGGCCCTGCCCGCCGGGGCTGTGTCGCCTCCCGGGCGCTGGAGGGAAGCTCGCTAGTGCCTCATAGACGGCGGACGCAGCAGCGAGGGGACGGCCCCGGCACCCTGCCCCGCCGCCGAGCAGGACGGCTCTCAACCCCTCCGGGGCGGGGAGCAGGGTGGCTCGGCCCCTTCTTCCGCGGCTCCGCAAGAAGGCAGAGCCCCTCCCGTCCGAAGGCGGGGGGACCCGTCCGGCCCCGGAGCCAGCGCCCACCCCCTCCCTCGGCCGAACCCTGCGGTCCCCGCGGGCTGGGATCCTCCTCTTCCTTCTCGGGACGTTTTCGTAGACACCGCAGACATGACGAGGAATTTTTTTCCCCTCCCAGTAACCCCAGGAGGTTTTTTTCGGTTTTTGTTTTTATTTTTTTTCCTTTCAGCCTCCGTCCCGGCCAGCTGAGGGAGGAAGAGAGAGATTGCCAGGCTGTCAGCTGCCAGCCGCACACAGGGTGGACCTGCGCCCGGGCTGTGCCCTGGGAAACCTTGATGGAGCCCCCGGCAACAGAGCCTGCACCTCCGGCGACAAGGGGGGCCAGCACAGAGAGGAAAAACAGGAGGAAAGGTATACGTAGCTGATGCCTGGAACTCCTTCGGCCTTTTAATAATAGCCTAGAGGGACGGCGTCCCTGAAGGAGCCTCCAGCAGCATCTCGTACGGGAGGGAGATGGGGAGGTCTGTGCTGTAAATACAGTCCCTCCTTCCCACCGGGACCCCATGCCATGCACTGCTCGAAGGCTCAGAGAGCGGGGCACGGGGAGAGCTGGTGGGGGCCACAGCAGTCGGCAGCAGGCATCTGGCAAAACCGGAGCTGCACTGGAGAGCAAGGAAGCGTGTGGGAGATGACTGGATGCCGGTAAATGCCTTGAAGCTGCGAGGTTAAGATGTACATACTGAAGATGAAGCAAATGACAGCGGAGTGATGGAGGATGCATCATCCAAAATAGGATTCTGCTGGAAGGCAGTGGCCTCCGGCGTCAGGCTTTCTGAGGCAGAGGGGCTCGGCAGGGCCGAGGGAGGCGGTGAGTGACTTCCCTGGGTCATGCCATGGCCCGGGGCAGGAGACCCTTCCTGTTTCTATGATTTGGGGAAGTCAGAGGTCCTTACACTCACACTTTGTATTATAAAACTTAAGCTAGTTTCTGCCAGAGTGGCATCTGTGGCTCAGGAGGCCAGGAATTCACATGGTAACAATTCAGGTGCTGTTTAACCTCTCAGAAAAACCAGCAGAGACCACAGGCAAGACCGCTGTTACAAGGATCAGCCATAAAACCAGTGCTGTGAAGAGCATCACAGCTTGGGGTAGCACAAATAAGCATGATGAGCTGGCACAAAGGTGGAAGATACTTAATAGTTTTCTGTAAAATGCATAATTAAACAACTACATCATACTCTTTTCAATAGATAACATTGGAAGTAGCTGCCTACATAATTCAGGTTCCACATGCCTCTATGTTAAAGCAACTCCAACAACTGCAATGATGTCCCAATTGTATATTTTCTCTGTTTTGCTTCTACATAACAAAACTGGGTTTAGCTCTCTCTGAAGCACAGTCATATATAAAGCATGCAAGCAGCTGAGCCCCATCTCTCCAAACAGAAAGACATGTGCCTTGTTGCTGCAGCCTTGCTCTATAGCACCTGCAGGCAATTCTTTAGAGAAATCTGTGGTTTTGAGAACAGGTGGGTGATACTCAAGATGACAGAGCAGATCCTGTTCCTACCAAAACAGCTCCACAGAGAATAGTGCCAGGCCCAGAGCTGTGATACAAACCAGACAAAGCAAACAACCTGGAGGCGCTCGCTTCACATAAAGATGTGTGTAGCCCTGCACAGTGCAAAGCATGTGTGGCAGAGGATCACCTTGGATCACCACAAAAAGAGGTTTCACAGCACTGTTGGGCTAGACATGTCCCAAGTACCACATTTTAACTGTTCAGCAAGTTCAGTGTGGCTTCACAGGAAAGGAATTACTGTGAACCTTTGTACTGTAGAAAGATCTCCACACAGCTCCTTTTGTTCAGGGTAGGCTTTTGTAATCTCTCCTCTTGTACAGGGTGGTCCTGCCCTTTCTTCAATATAAAAACAAAACAAGCAAATAAAATGCCTTCTCTTCTGGCACTTGCTGTGCTGATGTGAAATAACCACACACCCTAAGGAAGTGAAACTTCTAGGAAGAGAACCGTGAGTGTAACCCCCTTTTTAAAAAATATGTCAGCCTTGCACAGCTTCTGTTTAAGCAATGAAAGCACTTGATTTCTGCTCATTCTGACTGGTATTTTCTGCCTTTGCAGTAGAATGATTTTTGCTGTTGTTGGCCTTCCCACGACCTGTGTGTCACTCAATAAAACCCTGAGGCTCCCAGCACCGAGTAGGAGCTCTGACTTCAGCTGGACTCTGCAAGGTCTTGGCTGGGGGTTCTCAACTTGGGCTCATGTCGGCATGTGCCATCCTGTAGGTTGAAGCATTAAATGTTTGGTTCTATTTTTCTCTTTTAGTCTGACTGGTGCCATGCTTCCAGCCTACTTAAAATATTCAAATCACACAAACCCCTGTGTGCCTGTCACTGCACGCTCATGGGAAATGAGCCTAAACTGAAAATTCTCTTCCTAAAGGGCTTGAAATTGTCATCCTGATGCCAGATCCTGCTGAATTTTATGAGTATGAAAGGTAGAAGTACTCCTATGCCTAGTGCTGAACATGCAGGGTCAGTTTGTTATGCCCCCACGAGTACGATCCTGCTTCAGAAAAACCTTAATCCAGTAAGTCCAGAAGTACAACATCCCCTTTTTGGAGTGAAAAACAGAACTGTGCACAGCTTTAAATCCTGCCACTGAGCACTTCTGGCACTCGTTGCCTGGGGCCAAGTTGGTAGCCCACCACAAGCTAATCTCATTCTCAGCTCAGGTGGCAGGACATGCATATATATGTCCTCTCTGCTCTTGGGTCATGAGTACCCCTCTTACAGCAGTGTAATCTTGACCAGACATCAAATACGGGCTGAATGGCTGTTGATGAAAGTTGGGTTAGTAATAAACATCTGTTACTGTGAGACTCCGGAAAAGTTTTCCTGGAAAATTCTTACATATAGAAAAGAAAAGTTTGCATTAGACTAGAGGTGTGCTGAAGAGGATGGTGGAATTCACAAGCTTATCTGCATCATGGAATGTAAAATGGATGTGCAGGAAAGACAGATAGTCCCAAAGGACATAGAAATCTCCAAGGTGAAAGTACCTTTTGTTATTAGCTCTTTTTATTGTCAGGTTACAAATTGTATCTCTTGTGCACTTTAGAAAATAATTAGAGAGTGGGCCTTTACATTTGACAAGTTTTTTATATGTATGCAGCACAGGCAGAGGCACTGTGCCACAGTTGATCTTCAGCAGAAAATGGGAACATGTATTTGACTTTAAATAAAGTAGAAAGATGTGCTTTATTAAAACACATTTTATTCCTTCTTGTGTGACATGCAGTTTTACTATTTTCCATATTTAAGTTTTGAGACAAAAGTCATTACTGGCAATCACACCTCAGAGAATAAAGATGCCAACAGCCTATGTTTTATCCACTTGCATTTTTGTGATCTTACTGTCTCACTGAAGTCATAAAATGTTATGGGAATGCATGGATTTCCTTGGCCATTTATTAGATTGATTTTAACCTATCAATTTTATGGTCTTGCATATTACTTTGACAAACTTGTAAACGATTTCATTCATTTAAAATACATGCAGGGTACCTACCTCATACTGTTAATAATCTTGCTGAAAGGACTCAGGCTCTGCAATAGTTGCTGTGGCCAAAGAAAATCCTCAGGTCTTCAACCAATGCAAACATAATGGAAGTGATGCAGCAAAATTGCCTGAATTTGAAAAGAGGCCAGGGCCAAATCACGGTGGTTAAGAAGCTCAAGGACAGGTAACTCTTGGCTCTTATATTTGCAAGATGAACCATGGCTAGAAACACAACTGAAGCCAAACGAGCTTGTAGCTCTAACCTTGTGCTGTGACATGTCAGCCCTGCTTTTTCAGGTTTCTTTGTCAGTGTAGTGGAAATTATAGGGATAGTCACCTTCTGTCATATAAAAGTAGGTTATGAAGACTTCTAAAGGTTATCTCTGTACTATTTACATTTTTCTTCACATGTCCTACAGCCTACAGTCCACTGCAGCACTTTCTTCTGCCCTCACCAGTTATAGTCCCCAACAATTACTGTCTCCCAGACTGCATCTACATTTAGGAGGAACATCATCTAAATATCTAAGAAGATCTCTCTCTGTCATTGCTTCAAAGTAATTTTTGGGCTCCTTTTCACCATTGTGGCTTCAACACCCTTAGCACAGAGGCATGATGATTCACCTCCTTTCTGTCCACATCCATGAACTATTTAATTCTCAGGGAAGGAAGAGGCTTTTCTACTATTTTCATAATTAAAGTCCTCATTTTTGGCAGTAAGCTTTATATTAAGTAATAAGGAATATTCACCACTGCAAACAAGGGATAAAGAAAATTTTCACCGTAAGGAATAAATAAGCCATATCTTTTGTGAGCATGACCTGTGAAGCTGGCAGGTTTCATTACTTCAGTTTAGATCATTAACCTCTATAAAGGAAATAGATTATTGAAATAGTAGCAGCCACTAACTATCCAACATGCATTTCCACTGAAACTAAGGTGAGTGTCTCTGGGGCAGGGACACCTAAAGGTGAGGCTTCTCATGGAAGACTCAAATTTGATCTCAAGGATGGAGGCAGGATGTGATCTGCAGGCAGCCTGGCTTTGGCAGCACTGTCAGAGTTATGTTTTCTGCACCACAGTGATTACCCCTGCCAGGTGATCAGGCTTTAAACCACATTACTGAGGTACAGAGCAGGAATAACCCAACAGGGGCAGAGGGGACTATTTCCCTTAGCTGATACTGCCACCAAAACTCAAGGGTTGGAAAATGCTCATCTGAAAAATCAGTCTGAATAGCTTTGGTGCATCACCCTGGTAAGAGTCCAGGAGGGGCAGGAGGGTGACAATGCCTGCTGTGGGCTAAGAGATTCTCTGGTTGTGCAAGGCTTCCTTTGCACAAGGAAGCAAAAATTGTATCCAAAGTGTCTGGCTCCATTAATAATTGCTCCTTACTATTCAATATCCGCAGTCACTTAAGTCAAAAGGCCACCACAACTCCCAGATCTGGAGTCATCAGTCAGCTCTTGTCTGGTGCCTTGTTCAAATCTTTCTGTCATAAGAACATGGATGGCCTGGACACTCCAGTGAAGAATAGGGTAACATTTCCATCCTCAGCTATGAGATTTGGAAACACAGGAGACCAGAGTCTTTGAAAAGAGTCTCAGTTAGCTCATTTGGCTCTGTTGCCAGTGCAGTGTTGGAGTAGCGAAAATCTTCATCAATTGCTCAACAAAATAATTTGTAAAGCAAGAGGGATTGAAACTTTATATACTTACTTAGGCAGCGGAAGTCTTTAAAAAGCAGCCCGCTTCTCTGTAATACCTGCAAACAACTTAGGGTGGGCATAGGGGTTTTTTTCTGTTCTCCCCCAATATACACTATTCTACTAAAAGAGCTTTTTCAATGTACAATCCGAAGTCAAAGCAACATCTCCTGTTTTAGCCTCTAGTTCACATGACAACATCCATTCCTTCTGAACACCTCTGGTGAGGGGGAGCCCTTGATGAAATGACTTACAGACTGAAACATCCTTTCATGCTCCTGTGAGGCATTTTGACAGCAAAAGGTTTGCATGCATAGCCAGAGCACTGCGGGGACTGTGTATTCTCACTTTGTTCTTCTTCCCGCTCCCTCCGGCAGATTTTGTGAAGTACTGAGCCCTCCTGGAGCCAATGGGAGTTTTAAAAGTCCTCAACATCTTTCCAGTTTTGGCTGCCTCATAATATAGCCATTAATGTATGCACAGCCTATTTTTAGAATCTGTATCTGCTTTCTGGGTAGAAAACTGCTTGAAAGACCCCTTCTTCTCCCTCAGGGTTGTGATGGAATTGGATTTAATAGAAGAGTCTGAAATTCCTTCCATTAAAAAGTGTATTATAAATGCTCAAGGAGCTGTAACTGCAGTTGAAAGCTAGGTATATTCCTGCCAAAGGGTAAACTAACTTCATCTAATCGGAGAATATTTCTAGTGGAACAATTTACCCTTTATGAACCTTTTCCCCAGGGACAACATAGAAAGTATATCTTCGCTATGTTTCCAGCAGAGCAAAATAAAGTAAATATACCTGCATGTTGCTAAGAAAATCATTGGCATAAAAATATGCAAGACAAAATTTATCTGTGTTTTCAGACTCAGCCTAGCGCAATCAGCCATCTGGGCAATAAAAAGGTCCACAGTGCTAGCCTTCAATATGCTTTGTAATGATCCTTTGAATAGCTTAACACTGCAAATTTGTATTGCATTTTGAAATAGGAAGCCCTAAAGTGTTAAAATAGATGAGCATTGTTATTCTGTATCTGCAGAAGGGAAGACTGAGACACAGAGAAGAGAAAGCAGCTTGCTTAGGACTGCAGAAACAGGTCATCCTAAAGTCTGAAGTATTTGTAGCACTTGACACGTGAACTTGTATACAACCCTTAGAGAACATACTGTTTCTCAGGGGAAAGAAACCAATCACACTGGGTATGACCACTAGAGGAGTAAATGCCCAACAGCCATTTGCACATACTAACAAATATTTTTTCTTTTTTTTAAAGGATGAACTGTTCTAATGTTCTTCAATTTTTTTCCCTCATCCCTGTGAAGAAAAATCACTCAGTTTGAGAATGCTAGGCAGTGGATAACAACTTCAGACGAGGTATTTTTTTTCTGCTGTTGTTAGTAATTGAAATGAGTTCTTCCTTTGCTCTTGGTACACTACCCCAGGAGAAGAAATTGCCCTTGTTTTAGATGTTTAAAACTCTGTATCTTAAGCATATGTTCTCCCATAGAACATTTAAGCAGTCCTGCTGACCTGCAATAGACTATTCATGCTCTTAAAATTAAGGACACGCAAAGTGCTCAGCTATGTGAATAAGGAGCCCTTCAACATCTGCTTAAGGCAAGGAGAAGTTCTCAATGAAAGAAATACATAAGGGAGTCACAGCACCAGGAATTCTGAGTATGACAGACATGCAGGATTGGACCCTGAGCCTGATGAACAAGAATTGCCGAATTGCATTCATTCACATCGCAGCATCTGTAAGATACAGCTCATCAGTGTTTGTTGCTTCAAATGCTTCAAGTCAAAACAAGCGTGAGTGATTTGATGTGTCTACATGGCATAATTAGAGATGTAAACAATGGCTGCCACTGCAGAAACTAGAGCAATATGCTAAGTAATTACCTGAGTTATTTTGGCCTGGCTACGTTCTGCATCATTAGTATAATTATGGGAATTGAATTCAAGCCCATCATACCTTTGATAGTTTAGTTGGTGCACAACAACCTCACCCTCAATTTTTATGTTTCCTTGATCGCCAAGGGTGGCCCATGCTCTTCCCCATTTTTTGTCATCTGAGCCACAAAGGAAAGACCTATTAATGAAAACAAGGTTAATTATGCTTTCATCAGAATGGCTTCAGAAGAGATTTCTTCTGAGAAAGAGCAGAGTGGGGAGTCCATTCCTTCTATTCTCTTCCTCCTTAAAAAATAAAGTAAAATCACACAATGAATGTCTCTATTTACATTTCAGAGTTCTTTTCATGCTTAATATGCCTGTGTGAATATACCAAACATAAGTGAAGCATGAATAATATGTGACTATTTTTCCTTTTTTCCCTATATTGCTTAGCACTCTATTTCTTTAACTCTTCCCAGGAGCAAGAAGGTAACCATTTCCCTGCCCCCTTCCTCTTTGTTTCTTTTTCTCGTTATTCAGGACGGGGCTTGTAGTGAATCCGTTAGGACTATTGTGCTACATTCATCAGTTCTACTTGGCAGAGCTCATGTGTGAATCGAGGCTTTTTTTTCTCTATGAGAAAAGATATTTCCCTTTATAGCATTCTAAGTCAATTACTGTGTTGGCCTTACAGGTCTTTTTCCCTTCCAAGCATACATATGATAAATATTTTCCCTAAAGTCATTATTATTTGTCACATTATAGAGGCCAGAGACCTTAAACATTCATGTGGTTTGGGTTCACATACGCTTAACACACACTGAAGAAGGTCACGAAAGGTAGCATAGCACCTTCTCCTTATAAAGACAAGGTCTGATGGACAACTCTTGTCACTTTCAATATAATGAGGCTAATAAAAAAACCTACAACATTTTTGTGTTTGCATAGGACAGTGGTAGTTTTTCTGTAACATCAACTAAGGACTCTCAATCGAAGACACGATGAAGCCTCGGACAAACATGACGAATGAAGCAAAAAGACATGCAGTGGTTGTAGTGTAAACTGCTGAAAAAACAACCTCTACCCATGTTAAAGAGACTCTGGACTTGATTGCATAGATGCTTCAAGTACAAAAACCTATCAGGTTCAGCATTAAAGATATGTTGTTTGTTTTATTTGGGGGAAGATGGGATGCAAAGCCAGTGTCTGTTCTTGTTTCCATACCATGCAGGTAAAAGCTCATTTTATTCCAGTGCTAATCCCCCTAGACACCAACTTAACTTTCAAGTGCAGCGAGGTCCAAATTAGACCAGCTGAAAAAAAATCTACAGAAGTCTCCAGCTCTCAGCACACAATGCTGTCATATCCCATGGGTCAGAGCCAACAAACACTGCAATGTGGGGCACCAACCCAGCTCCTCTTGTGAGAGAGGGAGGGTCTTTACTGTCACTGTCAAAAGTACAAATCCTCAATTTCTGCTGAAAGTGAAGGCTATGCACCAGGAATTGCTGCAATATCCTGCCACAAGTTTACTGTAAATGCAATGCATGTTTTCTTTAGGCCTTCCCAGCACAGACCTTCCCCCTGTCATCACCATATGATCCCAATATAGTCCTTAGTCCAAGATCATCTCTTCGGCTGCTTCAGTGAAACTACTACAAATAGAAATTAATTGTAGTAGAAGTTGGCAGCTGTACGTACAATCAGTGACCCCAGAAAAGAAGTGGACATTAAGAGAGTTCAAGAAGCCCTCCTGGAGGAGAACTAGGTTTTAATGTGAGTAGCTGAAGACAGTTTGACTTAAATAAACTAGATTCAATACAATGAGTAAAATCAACGATGAAATACAGACTACGGATGGAAAATGCATATTGTCTGACTGGAATAAAAAATTACCAAAAGAAGAAATCTTAGGAAACTAAATATAAAAGAAAAAAGGTTTCTGAAGAACTTTAGTAGGGAATTTATCAATGAGGGTTGAAAACCTTATTTTACTTCAATTCAGGGCCTAATTATCAAAGATATTTTCACAAACTCTGCAGATGGGAACCTCTGCATGAACAAGGGGTTCTTTGTGGTGGGAACACCATCTTGGTGCCAAACTCTTCTTTTATGCCAGACCTAACAGTGCCATCACCAACATCAAATAATTTAATTTTATAAGGCAAAGAGATAGGATAATACAATCTTACCTTAAGCATATGGTAAAAAATGCATCTATGGGCTAGCTTGTTGGTCAAGCTTCTTCTCTTCAGTTGTTGCCTGCCAAATATTAAGGCTTGTTTTTCTGCTCCTACCACTAAGGTTTCTCAGTTTTCTTATTTTCTAGCTGAGGTCCTGCAGCAGCAACTCAAGCTGAGGTGACAAAAACTGCCCAGAATTGTTACTTGTAGCTGCTAAACTAGTATTCCTTTTTTTTTCCTCCAACCTTTAGTGAACTTCTCATGTTATGGGAATCCTATTCTTCCCAAGGTCCAGTCCTAAATGCCAGTTCTATGTCATCTCGTGGTAACTACTGCATCTAGAGCTACTAAAAATAAGTTCAGATTAAGTGAGAGGTATGTACAGTTATCTAAATACCACAATTGTGTGCAGTTTTCTTTGAATTGTATTTACTTTTGGAAACTAATTTGCCAGTATATATTCCCAGTGCATCTTCTGTTTATTAAAAAATAAAACAGATTTTCTGAGGATTTGTTTTGGCATTTTCTCTTTTAAATTGCTTTCTCTTAACATTTGTGATTGAAACCACATAATGCTTCTTGTGCAATGAACAAAAAGACCTGGAATTAAAGGCTCCATTAGTGTTATAACGATATTGTCAGTTGACAGAGTCCCAGATGCGAAGCAAAATTTGTTAGTTGCTCCAAGAAATTTCTAATAATTCAGCTTGAGGGGCTGGATGGGAATAGAGGCCTAACTGTCTTTATGAGGACTAAAGACAATGGAGGACACCTTCTCACTCAACCCCGAAGACATTCCCCATGAACTTGAAAGTCTTTCTGAATATTTTTGAGTGATGTAGCTCCACAAGCACAGATTCATCAGTGCAAATCACTGGGGAGCTCTGATCACTCCCATGTACAGCTATGTGTCAGCACAATTAAACACAGATACCAATGAAGCCCATGCAGAACTAAGCACAGAACTGGAGCTTTATAGCAAAATGTTTCAATGGGACCAGAAATTCAGCTTTCTATTCCTCCCTAAAAGGAAACACTAGGAAGGATCTAGTGAAGACAGAGGCATCTGCAGAGATGAAAAAGAGATGAGAGACCTTGGGAAGACCTACAGGGAATAAGAAAACTGACAGTCTAAGCCCTCAAAAGCACAGCAGCTTTCATGTCTTTTTAACTGCACAGAAAAATCAATTCTAGGGCCTTGTATCCTCCAATCCTGAAAGGAAGCAAAGAGCACAAAGGCAAAACAGCATAAGTATCAGCCATCTGCTTGTGGGGAGCTGCCAGTCCTCTGCTTTCCAATAGGTGATGGACGGATGCAAGCCTCTCCTGGCAGGTGGGGCAGCAGCAAGCTTTTGTTCCTGCCTTGCCACAGCTCACAAATGTCACCTTCTTTTGAGTGAGAAGTTGAGCAACTTCTGCCTTTAGAGTGGCTTGATACCATCCCATGCCAGAAAAAGCCCTATCTACAAAGTAGTTCAGAACATAACTGTGTTACATATAGCAAGCCCCTTGCACAGCAGCTGAGTGAAACAAGGGAAACTCTTTTGACTTCCTCTTCTCCACAGTTTTCAATTTTAAAAAGTGTATGTGTTGGGGGGGAAGAGATTCGATGCCTCCTAATTGTTCCCCGGCTTCCCGTCAGAAAGGTATGGGCCTAAAATCCCAGGAAACTTCTCATTCCCTGTGTGAGGCAGGATTCAGGAGAACAATAGCTGGCTACAATCAATGGTGCTGCAGCAGAGACTTGTTAAAATGCGTGTTTGCATTGCTGTCTTCTACTGAGAAGAGCCAGTATGTAACAGCCACGCATAACAGTTACAGCAGAGAAGTATTAGCAATGCTAAGTGCTGAAAATCACACACTAATTTATCTTTTAGCTTCTCTGACAATTGCTAGCAGGATTTACCTCCCTTTAAAAAGAAAACCAGATGGATGCAATGCCTGCAAAGAAATTTACCACAGTACAACTCAAGAACAGTGTGTTTTAAAGCAGAAGAGCTCATTTTTTGCCAACAGCATATTTTTTCATCCTCCTTTTAATTCCAGGGATTGGTGATGCCATAACACCCAAGAGGGCAAAACTGGCTGGCCCTAGAGTTATGTATTCTTAACATCCCTCTCAGTGCTATACCACAACCTTCAAAACTGATAGGCAGTTTCTTCCAGTATAAGCCCAAAAGTTATCTATCCCATAGTAGTTTTACAAAGCCATATTCAGTGTTCAAATGAGTTGGCTTAATTTTCCCAGAAAAAGCAATCCCTTTTTGCCTGCTGGGACAATGACTGTCCAGTATGAAAGACTGAGCCTGAGTAGCTACTCCTGCACATGGCTGCCACTACCAGACAAGAGACCCTAGCACATGACCAAGGCTAACACCAGAATACATCAAACATATAAAGTTGCCCTTGCCTCCGGCTTACTTCCCACCACTGTCGGTATAAAACCATTAAAAATACATAATACTTTCCAGATTGCTCCAATTCATGTGCTAAGACCTTCCCTATAAAGGTCTTCCATTTCAAATCATGCTCAATTTCCTCTGATGCTAAGGGACATTAAAAAAATTAGTAGATTTGAGACCTCTTTGAGAATATGAAGTGTCATTTTTATTTTTCTCTCAGACTGCTGGTGCTCAGTTGAGTCTCTCACTCAGGACTTCGATAATCCAAGATATCAGATGTGTCCACTAATTCAGGAACTGAAAAAAACAATTTGGAAAACAGCAAACAGGACTGAAGGCCCAAATCCTGTTTGCCTGGGTTTAAGGCAGAACCATACATTGAATCAGTCCTTTTTTCCTGCTAGAAAACGTGATGCACAGATGTGGTTGTGTAAGTATCAGCTGCTTACTTGGGGACATCCAGTCAGACCACAGCACATCAGATAAATTGGGAGGCCAAGAAGGGAACATCCTCTATCCTGTTGAGAACTGGAAGGTTTAATAATCAAACTGTCTCAAAATCAGGTTGCTTACTGGAAGCATCCCTGCATATGCCTGTCTGGTGCCTACCCAGAGGCGCTCAAGCTGGACCAAGTTGCACAGCCTAAAAATGTCAAGAACACCAAGGAAATTCTGTGAAGAAACAGGAATAAAACCCTTTTTGTCCTACCACCACAAGGCTTGCTTTCTTCCTTTGTTGCAGTAATTCTTTTTGTACAGATTTAACAAGCTAAAATCTTAAAGTCCTTCCTAAAACAGATTTGGATCCAAGCTGTCCTGCATACTTGCTGGCATAACTGAGCTCAGAATTCAGACTTTCATTCTTCTTTTTTCCTTTTCAGGCAGCCTTCCTGCTTCTTCAAAATAAAGCACAGACAGTAGTTACAGCATTAAGAGTTCATCTCTGCATAACTAATTAAAGGGCATTTTTTGCCATACTTTTTGCCTTATTAATAGCACTATGGTGTTTCTGAAAAGTAACAGCGGCCTTAACAACCAATGATGATTTCAGAAATAGAAGCAATGCTTTGCTTTGCTTTCCCTAATAGGATTCAAGAAACACAGTGTGGACTAGAAACCCCTGATGTGCGTATCAGCCTCCCACCGAGATCATTACCGGGGTGATTGGGTTTTACAGAAGCACCATCACCAACTTTCTGTTCCCAAGGAGAGGGAAGACCACTGGAAGGAATTCATCACAGTTAGGTCACAGGTTTCTTGGGCTCAGAAAGGGTTCCTGAGCTTTTGACTCATTAAGAGATGGGCTTCAGAAAGCTCAAGGGCTTTCTTCTGTACCAGGGAGGAATAGTCTGAGTAAAAATCCCTGTTTTCAGTGCTGGCTGGGGAGCAGTGCTGCTGAGAAGGACTCAGGGTGGTAGTGAACAGTGACCTGGGCACTAGCCACATTCTGCCTTGTAGCCAAGGTGGCCAGCAGCATCATGGGCAACAAATCAGCAATTATTTCCTTTTACTTGGCATTCACGAGACTGCACCAGAATATGGCCCCAGGGTGAGAACACAAAGACTCAGACAGGGCAAGTCCAGGAGGGCCAGGAGTTGTCACACAGGTCTGTGAGGAGACATTGGTGGACCATGGCGTGTTCAGGCTCAAGAAGGGGTGGCTTTGGGTACCTGAGAGTAGACATCCTGCACTTTTGAGAAGATGTAAGAAGGGAGGTACACTGCAGAGAGACAATGGCCATAAATTGAAACAGGGATAGAAGGGGGAAACCCCCCATTGGGACAGTCAGGCAGCGGCTCAGTTGCCGAGAGGTTGTGCAATCTCGGTCCTTGGGGGATTCCAGGCTGCATAAAGCCCTGAGCAGCTTGGTTTGATCTCATCGCTAATCCTGCTTTGGGCAGGAGGTTGAACTACAGACTTCCTGAGGTCCCTTCTAACCTAAATGGGTTTTGCAACAAATTAGTAAGCAATAATATTTGCAGGGTATGTACCCAAAAGTGTTTAAAAAAAACAACTCACCCCTTGCCACAGAAGAGCTGAAAAGTTTTAGGAAGCAGGATTTTTCTAATGCAATGTATAAAAACAAAACCAACCCTCCCCCATCTTCCTCAACAACATGTAATATTGAGCAATCACACTAAAATCTACTTCAGATATCATTATCTGACACTTCAACCTCATCCTGACCAGTCACTTCAGAGAGTAATGTACTTGGGATTCAGAAGAAAAAAACCCTTTCCTTTCTTCTGGCAGGTATTCATAGCAAAGCAAAGAAGGGAGTGTATTATCAAAGCTTAGCTGCTCTTGAAGCTTTTGAAATAGAACTTCTGCCTGTTTCTTCCACGAAAACATCTGCTCTACAAACGTAAAACCAGACTAAATCCACTAGTGTCATCCAGGGAGATTCTTGCCCTATTTATACTGGCTCAAGTTTGAACAACTACCCAAGAAAGAAATTCCTCTGCATCTACACCAGAGGGATTGAGAAAAGCATGCTTGGCTAAATCTCAGCATAAACAACTATACAAGGAAAACAAGCAATCAACTTAGGTATTTCTTAAGAAGAATGAAAAGGCATCAAAAGAAAACAGGTAGGGCATATCACTTTGTTGGCATTTGTAGGAAGCTGCATAACACTCTCAGCTCCTAGATTTATGTGTCCCATAAGGCAGCCAAAGGGGGGCTGTGAAACCTCAGCAGGAAAGGCTGCTCTCCCCCCCTTGCACAAGGACTTGTAAAGTCCTCTCAGCTGTACGGGGATGTGCATTATATGCCCAGAGTGCTTACTGCGGATCCCTTCAAAGAGCCAAACACGGTACCACCTTCCCACCTAAATGAACGGAGGCGGAAGCCATGTGCAGCTCATACTGTTTCATCAGCTCCTTTAGCACCCAAACCCATGGGCCTGGCTTTATTCTTCTTAGTGGCCTAGACTGCTGATGACCAACTTGAGAAAGATGTGCAGGATCAGCTTCTACATAAAGAAGAGTTTTTAACTAGATCCTGGGTGTATTGAAATGTTTTGGATCTGGAAAGATCCAACTTACTGGGTTGATGAGTAAGCTCTGTGCTGAAAACTTACCTCATTCCATGCTTTGAAATGCTAAACTTTGTTGACAAATTAACTCCCGTTCCTGCTTGGGTCATACAAGTTTAAATACTCCTTCACACACATCTGTATTTTAAAAAGCATTCCAGAATGAACCCCCCCAATTCTGCAAGAAAAATGATTTGGGGAATTTGTAGGAGGATTAGAACTTTAACTACAACATGCAGAATAAAATAGAAAGTATTATAATGCCTTTTCAGAAAGCAGTCTTTCAAAAAATGGCATTTTCTTCAGCAGTTCTGTGGCAAAAAGCCCTGCCCATGAGTCTTCTCTGCTTTGAAGTCTTAGTTAGCACTTTTGCAAAATAGAAAATACTGAATGTGGAGCACAGGGACTGTAATTATGCTCCATCATTCAAAATATGAGGGAATAAAAAGCTCAAGCTTCTGTGAGTTTTAAAGTTGAAATGGTCATGACCATGAAGGAGATGGTGAAGCCTCAGGATAAAACTCCAGCTTTGCTGGATTTGGCAATGGCTCTACCATAAAGTTTCACACTTAGAATTCTACTCCATGGGCTTGAACCTGGCTTTATTCTAGTGTAGGCCTTGTTTTAATGTTGGTGTGCAATTATACACAATTCCCACATTTAAAAGGAAAATCTCTGGGTGAAAAAGTCTTCTTTTCCTTTGCTTCACTCATACTTAATCATTCAAGTCTTTAGTTAAGTAAATAATTCAGGAATTTTCAATAAAGATAAAAAAATTTTTTGTACGTTCAAGTAGAATAAATTTCAATGCTAGATAATATTTAGCAGCCTGTAATTACAAGAGGTTTACAAAACTTTCTTTGTAAAACAGAAGGATAATTAAACTTTTAACTTCAGGGTAAATGTGGCTCTATTCACTATAACCAGAGTTATAAAATGGGTCTAATGAAGAATTATTACATGTATGGACTGCATGCTTTTCAGAATTCTGTGCATCTCCAACATATCCTTCTAGACGGGGAAAGATGTGCCAGACACAAATCTAGTGTTTATAATGGGAAAGAAGGCAAATGTTCACAAACAATCGTCTAAGACAAAAATTTAAAACAGTATTTTTACATCGTATGTACATCCTCACAAATATAAGAAGGAACTATTAGCACTTGAAGGATTTAATTTTTCCCTTTCTTGTAATGTTTCCAGTGTGAATTTTTGGTGTTCCTACTTACAATCAGCAACAGAAAAAAGAGAAAATAGTAACATTTTAAAAGTGAAATCTTGTTTCTCTGCAAAAATCCCCGTATTGCATATAAAGAAAGACAAAGGAATAAAAAAAAGGAAGGAGATGGTTTTCTTGTCCTGTTGGAAAGCAGAAAACCAGTGTATGTGCTGGCAACCCCTTGCATACAATCCAAAGAGTGATGTAATAGCAGCTCACAACTGCATTTAGGAGAAATTTCATTCTCATTATACTTGAAATGAACACTTTCCTGAGCAATGCCTCCTGACAACATATTGTCATGCCTACGCAGCATCATGCGTCAGGCTGTGTGGGCATGCTCTGTGATACACTAGAGATCAGTGATACAGCTCAGACATGATAAATATTTACCACTTGGCTCAAAAGGAAGCGTACTTCAATGCTACTGCTATCAGATCTTATCACATGTATTTTGTTAGGCATTCATACCTTGCTTGCAAATTTTGTTTTTATCATGCCTGTAACCCTGTAATTCTGGTTGGATCAGATCATCTTCCATGGATAGTTACCAAAAGTAATAGACTTTTAGAAAAGCTTTTTTAGAAGTCTCTTGGGTCATTCCTTCTTAAGTCTCATCACTTCTGATACAGGACTCTAGCTACAACCCAACAACACCAATACATGAATACAGTGCATGGCACTTGCCAAGTAATTTACATACTCCTGCAACAGGCAATATTATCTTCTTGTTATGTTGGTTGTGCCCTAAGCAAGACTTTGCAAACATTTCCATTTTAGATTTATTCTCAGACGTTCTGCTTGTGTAGTTCTCATGCCCCATAAGTTCCCTCCATTTTCTACTTTCTATGCATCTACTTTTGTGGATTAAACCTAAAATGTCCTTTTTGCAGCCAAAGAAAATGAAACATACCAGAAATGCAAAAGCCTGCAATATCATCTTCTCTTCCACCATGTTTATGGTCATTTCCTTTCTGTGCTGGATGGAGTCATTCTCTTGAAAGTCAGCATGGGAGAGTAGGAGCAGGAAACAGGTTCTGTTCAAACTACTGCCATGCTTGATGGGTAACTCTTATTGTCATTTACTGTGAGTAACAAAGCAGTCATTTAAATGTCAGTCAATCCTGGTTTTGGACTAGATTAACTCTTCCAGAGTAATTTGGCCTAATAAATGAAGGAAGAT
>WEKY01063598.1:16712-27394 GCA_013390045.1 Picathartes gymnocephalus
GCAATGTTGCACCAGGGGGGGAAAAAAAAAAAAAAATGAAAAAAAAAAAAAAAAAACTGGGAAAAATAAAGGAAAAAAAAAAAAAAAAGAATGGAAAAGAATTATTTTAAAAATCTATTAAAAATATTAAAAATTAAAAAAAAAGAAGAAGAAGAAGAAGAAACTCGCTATGCATTAAAAGAATATAAAGATAATATAAAAATATAAATTCTAAATATAATCTGCCCAAAGTGAGAGGCGCCTTGGACCTGACTCCTGTTGTGCTTTCCTCCTGGGGGGGTTTGGCTGCAACCTGGGAAGCACCTGCCGGGCTGGGAGAGCTGGGAATGTTCACCTGGAAAAGGGAAGCACAAGAGAAACCTCTGAGCCCTTTCCAGTGCCTAAAGGGGCTCCGGGAGAGCTGGAGAGGGACTGGGGACACGGGATGGAGGGACAGGACTCTTCTGGGATTCTCCAAGCCCCAGCAGCAGCAGCAGCAAATCCCGAAGGAAGCATCCCAGATATCCCAAGCGCTGCACCTCAGGGATCCCGTCCTGGCCCCGGCATTGCCCAGCTGCCTCTCTCAGCTCTGTTCCTCTTTGCAGTCCCTGGGTTTCCGTGCCAGAAGGAGCATCCCAGAATTCTCCATTCCCAGCGCCACAGGCTGAGAGTTTTAGGATAAGAGACCCAAAAGTCGGATTCTCCTCCCGGCCGCGTCCTGCGGGTGAGGCTGGGCTGAGTCCCCAGCTCAGCCCAAGGTCAGCTTCCCTGGAGAAGGAGCTCCCTATGGATCATCCCAGCTTCCCTGGCGAAGGAGCTCCCTATGGATCATCCCAGGAGCTCCCTATGGATCATCCCAGTCCTGCTCCTCCTGCAGTGCCTGCAGAGTCCGGGTTGGGTTCATTTCTTTTCTAATTTTTGGGGGGGAATTTTTGGAATTTCCTTCTTCTTCTTCTTCTTCTTCCGTCCATGGATTCTGTGCTTTCTCCTCCTTCTCCTGACTTGTATTAAAGCTGGTCTTGTGGAAGTGGCCAGGCTGTGTCATTCCTGCCTCGCCCTCACCCCCAGTGGGAGGGCAGATCCCAGGAAAAGCCTTCCCAGGGCTCGTCCTCATCCCTTCTGCCTCCTTTTGCTCTCCCACCACGTCCTCACACAGCTCTGGATGAGGTGGGAGTGGTGCCACGGCCGTGCTCGGCTGCATCCCTGTCTTCTCTGGGATCTGCTGGGATCTCTGGGATCTGCTGGGATCTCTGGGATGTTGTAGGATCGTTTTGCTGACAGAGGAGTTGGAAACCTCTCCACGAGGTTTTGGGATTGTTTAGCCTGGAGAGGAGAAGCTTTGGAGTGACCTCATTGAGGCCTTGCAGGGCCTGAAGGGAGCCGGGAGAAAACATGGAGAGGGATTTGGGACGAGGGCTGGAGGGACAGGACACAGGGAATGGCTTCCCACTGCCAGAGGGCAGGGATGGATGGGATTTGGGAAGGAATTGTTCCCTGTGAGGGTGGGCAGGCCCTGGCACAGGGTGCCCAGAGCAGCTGTGGCTGCCCCTGGATCCCTGGAATTTTTCAGGGATGGACAGGGCTGGAGCAGCCTGGGACAGTGGGAGGGGTCCCTGCCCATGCCAGGGGTGGGAATCCAATGATCCTCAGGCTCCTTCCAACCCAAACCCGTCCGGGATTCTGGGATTACAACCTTTCTTCTCCTGATCCACTTTAACTGGCTCCAAAGGGTAGCAGGGAAATCCGTTTCCATCCAAATGCATCCCAAAATGTGCCAGCAGTGGCCTCGTCCCAGGATCCAGGGCCTGAGGGGCGGCTCTGCCGCTTCTCCAGCTCTGGGAGAGACCTGGGAATTTTAAGGAACGCCCTTAGGGAGAGCTGAGGGTTTGAGGGGCCTGGAGCCCTGATGGAGAGGGATGGGAGATTTCACATCCAATTCCAAACCTCATCTGGATTAAGGGTTCCTTTTCCAGAAAAAAAAAAAGGTGATCAAAGATCAGGAAAAGCTGTGATTTGGGGATTTGGGAAAAAAAACAATCAAAGGAGCAGGGATGGGAGCAGGGATGGGAGCAGGGATGGGAGCAGGGATGGGAACAGGGATTGGAGCAGGGATGGGAACAGGGATGGGAACAGGGATGGGAACAGGGATGGGAACAGGGATGGGAACAGGGATTGGAGCCAACCATCAGCTCCCAAAAGCCCCAAAGTCCTGATAGAAAAAGTGAATAAAGAATCCCCTTGGGAGATGAAAATCCCATGGACATGGTGGGAAAATCCAGACTGGGATTGGCTGGGGGGGGTTTGGCTGAGCTGGAGCTCAGGAAATTCATCCTCAAGCAGAAATCCATGGAACAAAGCTGAAATTGCCATCCCAAGGGATAATCCCTCTCAGAGCTGACACGGAGCGCTGGCTCATCCCTGCTGGGCAGCAGGGCCCCAGGAAAAAATCCCATGGGAATGCTTCCGGAGGAAAAGCAGGAGCAGAACCAGCTCTGAGGAGGAATTTCTGAGGTGCAGCCGCGTTTTTAGGGAATGGGAGAGCTCAGCTTGGCATGGAGAGGGTTGGAGCCTGGGCCAGAGCACATTCCCGGGATTTATGGCCCAGGCAGCATATCCCGGAGCAGCTCCCAGGGCTGTGTTCCCACAGGAACCAGGAAAACACCCAGGAAATGCTCTTGGAGTCAGCTCCACTTGCTCAAGGTCACCCCTCCCTGCTCCTCCCTCATTCCCAGCCTCCAGGAGGCTCCTCCGTCCCACGGGATGCTCCAAGGACCATCACTTCAGCATTCCTGGGAATCACCAGCTGTGGAGGACATTCCACGGTCCATCCTTGCCTGCTCCTCCCCGAGCCCACAGCAAGGACAGCAGTTAGAGGCAATGAACGGGAATTTTTAGCAGGAAAATTGTCCTTGTTTTGTGTCAGTCTGGGCAGGAAGAGCCCAATCCCAATCCCATCCCGATGGGAATTCTTGTCAGGATTCCTCTCCCACACCTTGCTGGGTCCTGAAGGTTTTGTTGCCTTCTGCACTCCAGGAGCTCAGTGATGATCCATTATCTCATGGAATTCCTGGGAGCTGCGGCTCCCGGGGTTTTTGGGAGCTGCGGCTCCCGGGGTTTCTGGGAGCTGCAGCTCCTGGGATTTCTGGGAGCTGCGGCTCCCGGGGTTTCCTTGGCTGTGTCTGAGCACATCCCCATTGAGGTGTTTTGTGTCTGACTCCAGTTTTAAGCTCTTGGAAGCTTTTCCCTCCTCTCCTCCCTGTGTTTCCCAGCCTCTCCGTTGTTATTCCAGGCAGGAAATGTTCCCCACACTCCACAGGGTTCCTGCTCTTCCTGAGCTCGGGAGCAGCCCCTGGAGCACATCCAGAGCCAGGGATCAGGACAATCCAGCGTTTCATCCCGGAAAGCTGCGGAGCAGGGCTGGAATAGGGGGATCAGGCTGATCCCAGCTGCATTCCTGGGAGGATCAGTGTTGGAATCTTCAGTGACATCCCTGGGATTTCCTTGGAGCTCTGGGCTAAATGTGGGGTGGGACCACTCCCAGGTCATCGATTTGGGGAATTCCTGCTCCCAACTTCGCATTTTTCCCTCTCTCAGCCCCTCCACCCCTTCCAAGAATTCTTTTTTCCATGAATTTTAGTCCCTCCTGCAGCCCAGCCCGGATTTGGGGCTCCCCAGGCTCCCTTTGTGCCCGCAGCAGAACCACGCTGCCCTTCCCGACACTGGAAACAATTCCTCCGTTTCTCCCTCCGGGATTCCCGAGGCCCAGCGGCTGCTCCAGACGCGGCTGTGCCTGGCCAGCTGAAGCCGCTGGAATCTGGGATCCCTCCAGGGCAGCTCCAGGGGCTGCTCCAGGCTCTGGGTCCCGCTCGGGGCCATCCGAGCTCGGCCCTGCAGGGGGACAGGCGGCTCCCACATTCCTGAGCTTCCCAGGCTGAACCCACATTCCCGATCCATCCAGGCTGATCCCACATTCCCGTGCTTCCCAGGCTGATCCCACATTCCTGATCCATCCAGGCTGATCCCACATTCCTGAGACAGCCAGGCTGATCCCACATTCCTGAGCCATCCAAGTCTGATCCCACATTCCCGTGCTTCCCAGGCTGATCCCACATTCCTGAGCCATCCAAGTCTGATCCCACATTCCCGTGCTTCCCAGGCTGATCCCACATTCCTGATCTATCCAGGCTGATCCCACATTCCCGTGCTTCCCAGGCTGATCCCACATTCCTGATCCATCCAGGCTGATCCCACATTCCTGAGACAGCCAGGCTGATCCCACATTCCTGAGCCATCCAAGTCNGATTTGGGGAATTCCTGCTCCCAACTTCGCATTTTTCCCTCTCTCAGCCCCTCCACCCCTTCCAAGAATTCTTTTTTCCATGAATTTTAGTCCCTCCTGCAGCCCAGCCCGGATTTGGGGCTCCCCAGGCTCCCTTTGTGCCCGCAGCAGAACCACGCTGCCCTTCCCGACACTGGAAACAATTCCTCCGTTTCTCCCTCCGGGATTCCCGAGGCCCAGCGGCTGCTCCAGACGCGGCTGTGCCTGGCCAGCTGAAGCCGCTGGAATCTGGGATCCCTCCAGGGCAGCTCCAGGGGCTGCTCCAGGCTCTGGGTCCCGCTCGGGGCCATCCGAGCTCGGCCCTGCAGGGGGACAGGCGGCTCCCACATTCCTGAGCTTCCCAGGCTGGTCCCACATTCCTGATCCATCCAGGCTGATCCCACATTCCCGTGCTTCCCAGGCTGATCCCACATTCCTGAGCCATCCAGGCTGATCCCACATTCCCATGCTTCCCAGGCTGATCCCACATTCCTGAGCCATCCAAGTCTGATCCCACATTCCCGTGCTTCCCAGGCTGATCCCACATTCCTGTTCCATCCCAGCTGCTCCCGCATTTCCCCTCTGCAGACACCCCGGACTGTTTCCCTGGATCGTGGAGCTGTTCCCAGGGGAAGGGCAGGGCTGGCTCCCTGCAGGATGAGCTCTTGGCCGGGATGGAAGTGCAGCAGCTCCCGGATTTTCCCACCCTGGGCTTCATCCCCCCTTTTCCTCAGCCTGGTTGGAATTCCCGCCGGGTCCCCTCCAGGATCCGCGTCCTTCCCTGGAGATTCCCGGTGCCGGTGGGAGGGACTCAGCAAAGAGCGGGAAAACCTCTGGCAAAGCAAGGAAATTTGCAGAGCTCAAATCCCTTTTTTCCACCAAATCGCTCCGGGAAAATGGGACAGGAGAGGAGCAAAGTGGAACAGGAGCAGGTGGGGAGATCCCACCTTGGGCCCTTCCTGGAAATATCCCAATGGTTTTTCCCAAAAAAACAGAAGGGCTGGGAGTGCTCACGTGCAGGTTTGTCCTGGTTTCCCACATTCCATGGAGGACACTGGTCATCCAGAGGCTCCCTGGGGGATTTTGTTCCTTAGGGTCATTAATGGCTGTAATTCCTGAATTCCCGGCTGGGAATTTCACCATCCAGCCCCAGATCACTGCTCCCAGAGCAGTGCAGGCTGTTTCCACAGGCAGGATCTGCAGGAATAACCCTGGCAGGGTTTGGGGCTGCCACAGGAATGTCCAGAAGAAGGGAAGCAGCCACCAGGAAAATCCCAACAGCCTGATCCCAAAAGAAATGTGGGATCAAGGACTCTGGAGAGGAGCCCTCCAGGGAACGCTTCACTGCATTGCTCTGCTCTGAACTCCCCTCGGGACTGACCCTGTGGATCCCACCTCTCCCAAATCCCTGAATCCCCAGGAATAGCTCCAAGCCCCTTCAGAGCACTGGGATTTCAGGCACAGTTGGATTTTCCCAGTTAAACCCACGGCCAAGATTCTGGGAAACTGCTTTAATTTGGATAACCCGGAAGTGCAATTCCAACAGAAATTTTCACTGAACCAGCCTGAATTCCATTTTCCATCACCTTTCCCATTCCCCTCCTTGGCAAGGGCCTTCCCAAGCCCCCCGGAGCCTTTTCCCACCAGGATTCTCTAAATAAGGGACGGGAGCACCACGATTTGTCACCTTCCTGCTCATTGATGAATTCCCACCCAAACCCTGAGCTCGGGGACACCAGGAGTGCCCAGTTCCCATTCCCATGGGACACAGACAGGGAATGTGGCAGCACCCTGGGGTGCCTCAGCTGGACAGAGCTGAGCCAGGAAAAATCCACAAAAATCAAAGCCCGAGAGCAGCCCCAGGCCAGGGTGGGAGGGAGAAACCAGGAATGGTGGGAACAGGATTTGGGAGAAGGGCAGAGCCTTAGGAACACCTTCAGCCACCTCCAACAGGGATTTCTCCAGCTGCAGCCATGGAAAACCGTCCCCCAAAGGGGCCCTGTCCCCTTCCAGCAGCAGCCTGGGGAGGAAGGAGCTGCTCCAGGTGCTGGAAGGATCCGGGGGGAAGCATCCCTGTGAATTCCCTGCTCGTTGGCTGAGAACAGGATTCAGCTGTTCAATTATGGATGAGAAAAGAAGGGATAATGGAAGGATTTACCAGCAGCACTTTGTCATGTGGGGCACTCATGAAAAATTCAGGAGCTTGGGAAGTGCCTTTATCCCTGCACAGAATTCCCAGCCCTCCCCTCACAGCCAGGCTGGAAAACGCTCTGCCAGGACCTGGAGGAAACATCCCAAAGGGACTCCCAGTTTGTAGCTAAAGTGTAACTTAAATATTCCAAATTTGTGCCTGGTTCCTTGTGGGAGAGAATTTCCACGTGGGGCTGGGAATGGGGCCTGGGAGGTGGGAATTGTGTGCAGGGATCCAGAGGGGAAAGGAACAGGGATCAGACACTGGGAAAGGAACAGGGATCAGACACTGGGAAAGGAACAGGGATCAGACACTGGGAAAGGAACAGGGATCAAACACTGGGAAGGGAACAGGGATCAGACACTGGGAAGGGAACAGGGATCAGACACTGGGAAGGGAACAGGGATCAAACACTGGGAAAGGAACAGGGATCAAACACTGGGAAAGGAACAGGGATCAGACACTGGGAAGGGAACAGGGATCAAACACTGGGAAGGGAACAGGGATCAAACACTGGGAAGGGAACAGGGATCAAACACTGGGAAGGGAACAGGGATCAGACACTGGGAAGGGAACAGGGATCAAACACTGGGAAGGGAACAGGGATCAGACACTGGGAAGGGGACAGGGATCAGACACTGGGAAGGGGACAGGGATCAGACACTGGGAAAGGAACAGGGATCAGACACTGGGGACAGGGATCAAATAGATCCCAGAGGCTGGAGAGGCAGAGAGGCACAAAAGCAGGGACTGGGAAGAGGACAGGGATCCCTTCCCAGTGTCCCAGTTCCCCCCAGGGCCGGTGTCCTGGTCTGAAGGACAGGTGTCTGCTGAGGGAGGCAGGAGCCTCCCTTGAAGTGGAAAACGGAAACCCCCTCCCTCCGAATTATTATAAATTGGAAATTAAGGGGCTCTCAGGCAAAGAGATGAGAATAGGAACGAACAGTTCTTTTAACAGGAAAATTGAAATGAAATGCAGGAGTACAAACCCTGCCAGAGGCAGAACCCAGCCTGAGCCCTGCCAGTCGGGCGTTGGCAGCAGCGCCATTGATCCTGGCTGCAGCCCTCCCGCAGGGACAGCTGGGGCTTTGTTGGAGCAGGGATCCTGTACGAGGGTGGAGTTTTCCTCTGAAGGTCCCGTGGGAGCGCAGAAGGGTCCGCTCTCCCTCTGGGAATCCCGTGGAAAAGGCTGCCTGTGCTTTCCTGAGTCTCCCATTCGATCCAGGGAGGGATGCTCGGCTCCTCCCCGCTGAGTGGAGCATCTCCCCATGGAATGATGGAATTTTATCCGTCCTGCAGTGAGCCCCTGAACAGAAGGGATCTCCCCGCAGGGAAGGGTGGGTGTGGGAGAGATAAAGAGCCCTGTCCCACGCGGTTTGAACGGGTGGGAACGGAACAGACTTCACTGTAACCTGAGACAGCCAGGCATCCCAAACACGGAGCGGGGCTGTGGGGAGCGCATCCCAGGCTCCTCATCCCTCCCAGCTGGAAGGAGCTGTAGGATCCCTAAACAGGGATCAGCAGCACTTTGGAGCTGAGGAATCTGGCCTGGATCCCCAAAACGTGAGACCGGGCCGATGAAAAGGGGTAATGAATCCCAAGGGAAAATCCTGGATCCCCAAAGCATCAGGAAATCAGCCCTGAAGAAAGGGGGGAATGAGCCTCGAGGGAAGAGCCTGGATCCCCAAAACATCAGGAAATCAGATCTGTGGAAAGGGGGGAATGAACCCCAAAGGAAGAGCCTGGATCCCCAAAATGTAAGGAGCTCAGCCCTAGGAAAACGGGGAAATGAATCCCAAAGGAAAATCCTGGATCCCCAAAATGTGAGCAGATCATCCCCATGGAAAGGGGGAATGAATCCCAAGGGAAGAGCCTGGATTCCCAAAGCATGAGGAAACCAGCCCTGTGGAAAAGGGGGGAATGAATCCCAAAGGAAAATCCTGGATCCCCAAAACAAGGAGAGCTCAGCCCTGTGGAAAAGAGGGGAATGAATCCCAAAGGAAAATCCTGGATCCCCAAAACAAGGAGAGCTCAGCCCTGTGGAAAAGAGGGGAATGAATCCCAAAGGAAAATCCTGGATCCCCAAAACAAGGAGAGCTCAGCCCTGTGGAAAAGAGGGGAATGAATCCCAAAGGAAAATCCTGGATCCCCAAAACATGGAGAGCTCAGCCCTGTGGAAAAGAGGGGAATGAATCCCAAAGGAAAATCCTGGATCCACAAAGCATGGAGAGCTGAGCCCCTCTACAGTCAGGACAGGGATGGTCCCAGCTCCCCCTGGGTGACAGTGACATCCCAAACGCTGAGCCACCTCCTGGTCCTGCACATCCAGGCCAGAGTGGCCGCGTTGGAGCAGCAAGGCTGGGATTCAGGACACAAATCCAGGGAAAAGCCCCGAAGGCAGCAGGAGCAGCTGTTGGACACCACCTGGATGTGCCACCCTGTCCCCATCCCTGCAGAGCTGAGAGCAGGAATTGCCGGATCCACGGAAAACGAGGCTCCTGATTTGTTTTTAATGGCATTGTTTACTGGCAGGGAAATCTCCCGGAGCCAGAACTTGTCTCTCCCAATAAAAAACAAAGAAATAACAACGGGAGCGAGGCGGGAGAACATTTGGAAGCCATCAGGGTTTGATTTGATTGATCCTGGTAATAAACCAGGAACTGTTAGGCTGGAACAGAGGTTGTAGATCCCCATCCATAATTTCAGAGGGAACGAGAGCTGTGAACCTGCAAACCAACCCCCCCAAAACTCCAGGGGGAAAAATTCAGTGAGAGTTGTAGAAAAAACTGGGAAGAGGATTAGGGGTGCCGGTGCTGGATGATGCAGGATCCCAGTCCCACTTGCAGTCCCAGTCCCAATCCCAGTCCCAGTTGCAGTCCCAGTCCCAGTCCCAGTCCCAGTTAGGAAATGGGACACGGGGAGAGGGAAGGAGGACACGGGAATGGGGCAGAGGGAGGAGAGGACTCTGCCCGCTGTCCCTGAGCCCCAGCAGCGGGAACACCGCGGGATGAGCCCGGGAAAGAAGGGAGGGAGAGCCCGGGAAGGAAGGGAAGGAAGGAAGGAGAGCCCAGGAAGGAGGGAGGGAGAGCCCGGGAGGGAAGGGAAGGAAGGAAGGAGAGCCCAGGAAGGAGGGAGGGCTGGCGGGAAGGTGCTGCTGAGATTTATTCTGCTTCTCTTTTTCCCGCTCTGATTTTGTTGGGAATAAATACAATCAATATCCCCCAGTTCCGTCTGTTGTGTCCGTGATGGGATCGGGGAGGGATCTCTCTCTCTCTCTCTCTCTTCCTCTCAGCTCCTGAATCCTTCTTTTTATTTCCTCTGCCTGTCCTGCAGAGGGGATGGAGAGGCTTTGGTGGCGTCCAGCCAAGGCCATCCCGGCACGTGCAAAAACCCTCCGTGCCCCCAGCCCAGCCCGGGCACAGCCCCATCCCCGGGGGTGCCGCTTCCCGAGGAAGGCCAGGAACACGGAGAACCCCATCCTGAAAGATCCCAGAATCCCAGAACCATGGAATCCCAGGATGGTTTGGGTTGGAGGGGACATTTAAAGGGCACCTGGTCCAAGCCCACCTCAATGAGCAACAACACAAACGAGGGACAACACAAAAAGCATCCTTAAAAATCCATTTTTGGGATCCCACGTTGGCTCCCCGCATCCCAAGGGCACATCCCAAGGACACATCCCCAAGGACGCATTCCCAAGGACTCATTCCCAAGGGCACATCCCCAAGGGCACATTCCCAAGGGCACATTCCCAAGCCTTGCCAGGGCAGCGTGGCCTAACAGAGCCACCAAAGCCCTGAGGGACCACAACCACCCAGGTGCTCCGAGGAGGGAACATTCCTGATGCATAAATAACCCCCAAAACCCTGGGAAAGGCCAGGTTGTGGTAGGGAGGCATTTCCAGGGCTCTCCCACGCTTCCTTTTATTCCCTTCCTGCTGTTTTCCTCTTGGATTCCAAGGGTTTGGCTGGAATTGTGCCCCAGCCGATTGCTCTCACCACAGACCCAAGGGTTTGATCGCATCCAACGTCTCCCAGAGCAGCTGCTCTTCCCTGCATCACTCACTCCAAGCAAAACATTCCCACTGCTCTGTGCTCCGGCCTGGAAATGTCCTTCCCTTCCATTTTGCCAAAAGATTTGGTCTAAAATGGGAGCTTTGCTCTCATCTGTGTCCCTTTCCAGGCCCAGTTCAGC